>VDFB02017237.1:0-20093 GCA_007258455.2 Sequoia sempervirens
GCCAACCTCCAAGGTGGACTGAGGGATGGAAGGGCAGCCCACCTTCCGTGCTATTGCAGTACAAGGGTGACCAGCCTTGAGACTATAGTTTGCAAGCATTTCAATGAATTCCTAATAAGATTATTATAGGAATCCATATTGGAATTGGCTATTGCATTATTTAGAATTTTAATGTGACTAATGTGCATGGATATCATGATGTTTACTAATGACTAATAATATATATATATATATATATATATATATATATATATATATATATATAAAATCATGGCCTATGAGCTAATGTCAATTTCTAGTGACTAGTATTGTGTGCAGGGCCTAAACCAGGATTTATATCTTATAAAGGACATTTTAATTGGTAAATTTATAATCTTAAATGCATTACATTTCTCATTTTGGTTGAAATTGTGGTTTTAGGGAAAAATTTAGGAATATCCCAAATAGGGGACATTCTTAATGACACTTATATTGGTGACATTCTTATAAAGTACATTAACCTAGTGGGTTGTTAGGGAAGGTTAGATATGATCACATATTTGACACACCATGTGCAATCTATTCCATCAAGGTGATTTTCAACTAAATCAAAATATCAATTAGATCAGGAAAAACTTAAGAGATCAACAAATTTACATGTCGTAAACACAATTTTTAAAAAAATCTCAAATTTGGAGCTCCTATAAGTAGTTTTTTACAATTTAATTATTGTATTTCTTATAATGTTAGTTATACACAGGAATCATAATTTATTTTATTTAATATTTAATTTTTAAGTTTTACATGAATTTGTAATTAACCAATCTAGCTAAGAATGGTAATCAATTACCTAAAAATTTCTGGTGGTATAGATGATCTGCCATAAATGAACGACCCTCTTTTGTGCACATTCTAATAAATACTAGAAAATTTTCTTTCTCAAATGGTTAAATCATGTTACCAAATTGATGTGAAGATACATAGTAACCTAACTCCATTAATATTGTTTTTCTTTGCCACTACAGACTAGTGATCTGAGTTGTTCAATATTGATTTGAGTGCTGCTATTTGTAATCATCCCAGGTAATTACAAGTCAAGTGTAGCATAATATTGACAATACTAGAAATTATAAACACCATACTTGGCAATGGCCTTTAATCAAGAAGTTCCAAAACATAAGACTATCCATCTGAAACCAGCATCTACTGTTATTGACAAGGTGGTGGATATAAACCTTTCTGTTTAAAATATGAAAAACCATCCAAGCCGTTGCAATTATGAAGATAATAACAGAGATTAGGTTGCAAACGCAGTGTTTCATTCTAAGTACTAGCCTAATATTCCAGCAAGTAAATTCTTGACTAGAAGTCTTTACACGAATGACATATTTCCCACAGCTTCTGACATTGAGCTTTTAGCATAAATGTCAGGTTTACGATGCTGGAAAAGATTATCAGATATGTTAGTCTAGAAAGCTGAAATTCTTGATCCTTTAAGTAGAAATGGCACATTAAAATTACACCCAACATCTAAGAATGTTTGTAAATCTTACCTCTGAAATAGGCATACGCATCCTCACAGAATCTATAAGAGATGGATCAATTTCAGCCACTGCTATACCTGTTGATAGACGATCTGCACAAGGAGACAATATTGCCAATAACCATATGGTAGTTGGTAAAACTATGTTCGGTTACAATCTAATAGCATTCAAGAATCATACTTCGTTTCAAATTCAAACTAATGAGAGTCCATTCATCACAACACATTCAAAACATACGTTTTAAGCAATTTTTGTAAAGATTAAATGCTTTTATGGAGAAAATACATTATAGTGGTTGTTACCAAATTCATGCATATTTTTACAAAACACGTTCAGTTTTCTTTGGTACATTGATCCAGCCATTTTCACTGTTCTTTTACCAAACCTAATAAACATGGATAAAAGAAGAAATAGGATCAATTTCATTATGGTTTATTTGTTTGGAAGGAGAAATTCCTTAAAATTGTCCAGAACTTGCATTTTGCCTCACTTGCGAATGATTCAGAAACTATAGATTTCGCTAAGCTAGTTTATATTTAGACTTTCTCCTGACTTTTCATGTTGTGTTGTTTCTCTTTGCCTAGTGTTATATTCTTTATCAAAGCATTTGGAACTTCTTTCAGTTTTATTTTTGCTAAAGTCAATTATGCCATCATCTTCATATACATCCTCTTTCAAGTGCCCCTCTTAAATTTCAATTTTCAACTTATTTCTGCATGTTCCAAAGAGGATGTTGGATCTTTTTCATCTTGTATTGAAAAGGAACCTTTGGCTCCAGCATCCTTGCATGTTGCTCAGAACTTGGAAAATAGGTTTGAGTTATGTTTCTTTTTCTGCTGAGGCATGTTGAAAATAGGTATATCTTCTTTCCTTAATAGAAGCTCTCTAGAATGCCTCTAACTCAGGTTCTGGCTCACACAACTCTCCTCCCAAGACTTCTAAGTCTTCTTGTGCGAGAAGAAATGAGATGAAAATTATTATGATTAGGAACCTGGAAAACTATAAATTTAAAATCTGTAACCTCATAACTGATGGGTTGCACACAGTGCCAATTCAACCATTATTTGCTCAGTTCCATCCACAAGTTTTCTGGCATAGATATGCCTTTCCGTTACCTAAATCATCCAGATGAAGGAATTCTCTGATTGAAAGTACAAATGTACATTAAGACATCAATTGGCTAAATATATGGGGGTAAATTCAACAATCATAGAAAGATATGAGATAACTATGGCTTTTTCTGAGCTGGTAAAGCTCAGGATGGAAACGCATGCCCACACATATTAGCCACCTGAGGCAAAGCTTGAATGACAGATTTCTCCAAAAAGGGATAAAACTGCTCACCTTCAAAGGC
Organism: Sequoia sempervirens; assembly: GCA_007258455.2. Taxonomy (NCBI): domain Eukaryota; kingdom Viridiplantae; phylum Streptophyta; class Pinopsida; order Cupressales; family Cupressaceae; genus Sequoia; species Sequoia sempervirens. Next base: position 2,878 of record VDFB02017237.1, read on the forward strand.
AATCCAGAGAATTGCACTCAGTTGCAGAAGGAATCATCCCATTTGTCCAAATGGTAAAATTCAATCAGTCTCGCCTCTGTGTACCCAACAGGAGAGCTGTCATACCCATCTGGAATATGGCGGTGAAGTTAAATTCTAGGAAGCAACGATTGATAAATAAGCTCATATCTTTCAGAACCATAGGCTTCCCTGTAGGACCATTTTTTATCCTTAGGATACTCAAAAAAGTCATTAAGTGTCCCCTCTAGTGAAACTGGACTTCACTATTTATCAGTCACAACTTTGCCAGTTTAAATAGTTTGAACTTTGAACTTCTTGGTCAAAAATCATTAAATTGCATATCAAAGTAGTTTGTATTAAATTATGGATTAAAAAAAGGTTCTGCTTATACCTTCACATTGTTGTTACAACCAAAGAACTTGAATAACCATCATACACAATATGAGCTTTCCAACAATCTGTAATAAGCCCATGGTTAGTGGTCATTTCATTTTACCCTGTGATGCTGTAGTAAAGTTCTAAAACCTTCATTAAAACTTGGGGTAAATGTGAAATTAGAGGAAAAGGAAATGCATGTAATGAGAAATTTCCAGTGAGAGATTTCCAGCATATATGATATGGCCATGTTTGAGCAATGGGAAGATAACTCCAAAACATGGTCAAAATCTTAAGTTCCCTAGTTGACTTGAAGAGGGGACTTTTTTTATATTGAGATAAAAAAAGTCTACAAAGCATAGTTACCAGGGGATGCTGCGGTACAGGTATCTGTACAATTATGGTACACAAGTAAATGAATAAGGACATGGTTATATTATTTATAAATGTAGTCACCAGAAATTGTGTGTATGGTCCATGTTCCTCTAATTGAGTTGCTTGGTAACCATGCCAAAACCTATATGTCAAACTGATATTACAAAATCATCACCATAGTATAAAGAAGACTGATATAGCAAAAGTACTAAAACCCACACAACATGCCCACTCAATAGAGTCTAAACCTAGATACTAAGTTACTAGGTTCTTCTAAATTGATTCACGTTCCCATACCCAGCCAGATTGAGCTCAGGAGGGAATTGTAGTTCAGCCATTAGACCATTTGTTTCATTCGCCCGCCTACCAAGCCTCTTGCCTGGTCAGGGAATAGTTGAGAGCCGGTTATCATTTATCACCTGAAACAACTTTGGGCTGCTTGCCACATTGAAGAGAAAGTTGTTGAAGAACCAAAAATTGGCTTATGCCTTATTCATTTATGGGTATAAAAAATTTGTGGTGTGTGTAGGCGCTCTACTTAAAGTAGATGAAGTGGATGCCGATGTGTTTTGTATGAGTGAACCACAAACGAAGTCCACTATTCCTTCAAATACCATATCTTCATCTGTTTCTACATGCAATTGAGGACCATGAGCACCAGCTATGGATGCTGTTATTGTTGAAGATATGAACCAAGCACAAAAGCAAGATCAAACAGCAAAGCCAAGAAAACCCTCCAAGAATCAAAACTGCAAAGAGATTTTCTATTTCCTCAGAAAAATAATTACATAATGAATGAAAAAATACAAAATACCTTGCTTTATGTGCAAGGATAGGAAAACCCTAAAAAAGCCCTAGGTGAACTTAAAAAAGAATAATAAAGTGTAATTAAATAAATAATTACACCAACAGCCCCTCTTAAGTGAAACTTAGGGTGCCACAAGACAATACAAAAAAGGCATAGAGGGGTCCCAAAAAGTAAGCCCTAATGAGGTACCCATGTACAAATAAAAAAATCTGTTATAATTGGAGCAAAGGAGAAAACCTCGTGGGACAAATCTCCTCTCCAAAGAAGAGATGCAAACATGAAAAAGAGCATGTAAAAAATTCAAGGAGGCCTCTAAAGACCCCCCAATGACAACTTCCTTCACCCCAAAGATCAATCGCAACTGGAGGTAACGAGGCAATGCTAAAGGTTTCATGAAGATGTCTACAACCTACTCCTCTATAGGCATGTACTCCAAGGTGAGAAAACCATCTTGAATCAACTACCGAATGAAGTGCATGTGGATCTCTATATGTTTAATCTTGTGATGCTCCACTAGGTTGTGGGAAATGTGAATGGCGCTCTAATTGGCACACCAAAGAAAAGTGGGACCATTGGGAGGGAAACTGAACTCAATCAATAATTGACAAAGCCATATAACCTCCTCGCTAGATGAAACTACTACTTAATACTCAGCCTCTGTAGACGATAAAGCAATTGTAGATTGCTTCTTGCAAGACCATGCAATGGGGCTAGAACCAAGGAAAGAAACAAAGACAAAAGTAGACTTCCTATAATTAACATCACCAACCCAATCTAAGTCAATGAAGCCAACAATCTAAGAATCTTCTGCTGTACAATGAATACCATAATGAGAGGTGCCTTGAATATATCTCAAAATATGCTTGGCAGCCTTCCAATGACTCTCATGTGGTTCATGAGAGAAACAAGAGACAAGATCAACTACAAAAGAGAGATCAAGACAAGAATGTGTTAGATATAAAAGACTACCAACCAATTGGCTATACAATGTAGCATCAACTGAAGGAGTGGAACAACTAGAAGACAATACAACTAACTAAAATGGTGTGGGGAAAAGCTTGCAATCAAGCATGCCAAATCTCTAAAGCATATCAAGAGCATACTTCAAATAAAAAAAGGAAATCCCATTCGAAGATTGAATAACTTGTAAACCAAAGAAGTAATGAATAAGGCTGAAATCTGTCATGTCGAACTACTATATCAATGCTCTTTGAACACTCTGGATCATGGAAGATGAACTAACTATAAGAATTAAATCATCTACATATAACACAAGGATCAAAGATCACCCTCCTATCTTTGAGTGTACACTATGGGACCGGAATGACATCTTGTAAAATCAGAAGAAAGCAAAAAAGTGTCCATCTTCTCATACCAAGCACTAGAGGCTTGTTTGAGACCAATTAAGGAACGAAAAATCCTGCAAACCAATGAAGAGTCCTGCACAAAACCATATGGCTGCTCCATAGAAATCTCCTCGTGAAGGTCACCACGCAAGATGCTACTGCATGGCTTCCTCTAAAGCCTCTAATCTCTTCCAACATGTGGCATTTGGGTGTCCCTCTCTACCACAAAAGCTGCAAGGTTCTCTTGATTTCTTCTTTGTCTTGGAGGAAGACTCACCAAACTTGGAAGATTTATCATGCTTAGGAGAGGATTGAGTTTTATGTTTTGATTTCTACTTTTGCTTGGAGGAACTCTCACTACCTAATGAAGTATCTATCTTAGGCTTTTGTTTCTTCTATTGTTTCCCCTTAGATGACTGTGCTACAAATGCATGGTTTTTGGAACTAGAAAGAGTCTCTCTGAATAAACTTTGCTTGTTACCATGTCAAACACTCATAGAAAACCTCAAAGGAAGACATAGTAAAAGAAACATCTAATGTGTCCATAGTAGAGTAAAATGTGGAAGAGAAGACCTAAAATGGCCCTCGAAGCTTAGATAGTATCAAGAAAATGCATTCTTTGATAGTTTTATTCTTCCCACAACCTTGCAAAAGTGATCTAAGTGACTCAAATTTTACCAAATAATCCTGAATGGAGGAGAAAGAATCAGGTACTAGTAAAATCAATTTTGCTTCAATTTAAAGTGCCCAGAACTCATTATGAGTGGTGCAAGAATCAATATGAAACAGAAGACTGTCTGAAACATATAGTGAAATCAATCCCATTGCCTCATCCATCTTGTTCTGATGATAAAGTCTCTCAAATGGACGAGTCAATTCTGATTGAATTTCATCCAATGTGAACCATAACCCCTTAGACATGAGCAATCCGGTCATTTGACCTTTCTAGGTATGGTAAAATTCAGTAGCATAAGATGCTTAATTGAAGAGGTATCCACCATTGTGGTTGAGTTTTTCAAAATGTGTATATGCTAGGGTTTAATATTTTTTTATGTTTATGGTAACTAAATGATAAAATTTTACGCCCCTCCCAGCCCCCTCACCAACAAAAAAAACTAAACCCTTGTGCAACTTTGAGAACAAAAAACTAGAAATGAAAGAAGTCACTTAAATTTTGATCTTTGTGTACCAGGAAAAATTCTGGAAATCAAGTTGCAGATCTGTGTAGATAATGGAATCACCTTTCTAGTGCCTATTCATTTGCAACAAATGGACTCTTAATGCTCAAATTATGAACTTGGAAGCACAAATGGTAGATCTAACTTCAACAACCAATAAAGCGCACCAACAGCAAAATCAAGACTAAACACCAACACCACTAAAAAGCTATGTTACCATGAGACGCGTCTCCAACCCCTTGGGACTCTTCTCGAGAACCGGGACATGTCTCTTGTATCGAGGACGTGGTGGGAGATGTCCCGATTTGCAAGGGACACTCCATCAACGTCTCGCAATGTCTCCCAAGTCTCCCATCAAAACTAAAACGTCTCCCACACACATAAAACAAAAAACCTAAATTAAAATGCAATAAAGGTAAAGAGAGTCAAAGGAAAAAAACAAAACACACTGCAAGAAAGGAAAGTCAATGCCAAAAGACATAATGACATTTGTCATTTGTGTATTTTTTTTTGTTAAACTTTACTGCTATTCTTGTTTTGAAAGTTCAATATCATGATATTTTCTATAAATTACTAGATCATATTAAAAAAAATGGTGTCTCCAAGTACCCCTGTCTCCTATTTTCAAAAATAGTCGTACTAGTACCAATCTCCCTTACCAATACCAATACTAGTCTCCTAGCAACCTTGCTAAAAAGGTTTTGAAAACACCTTTTCAACGTTATATGATTTGCGAAAAACAGATATAGGATGCCCAAGTTATACTCGATTTCGTGAAACTCCTCCAATTTGACTTGCAACAGCAAGCAAGGAGCTAAAAAATTTAGCCCCTAATCACCTAGGTGACCACCCACTAGGCATAGGGAGCTAGGGCCAACCTGGGAGCCATTGCTCACCCATGTGATCATGGCGGGGATTGGAATGAGGTCAAGCCATATAGGGAAGAGGTGAAATGATCGCGCAACAATGGCGGAGCTAGCTCATAGGCAATGCCAAAGCGATGTGTGGGGGTTTGCTGACAAATGACATCAACAACAAACAAGGAGCTAAAAAATTTAGTCCCTAAACACCTGGGTGACCACCCACCAGCCATAGGGAGCTAGGGCCAACCTGGGATCCATTGCTCACCCATGTGATCATGGCGGGGGATTGGGATGAGGTCAAGCCATGTAGGGAAGTAGTGAAATGATTGTGCAACAATGGCAGAGCTAGCTCATAGGCAATGCCAAAGCGATGTGTGGGGGTTTGCCGACAAATGACATCAACAACTGATATTTGACAACACACCGACAAATGACATCAACATTGACACATCCTAGCGCAAGTAATACGATCGCTGAAAAATGTCAAATCAGGCCAAAAAATTGCATAAAGTGTCGAAAGCCTACACAAGCCTACCAAAATTAATGGCAGTCGCATAGTACAATGCCGTACAAGTAAAGATTTGCACAATTGTATGGATTTTGACACCCAAATCTACATACCCAAAAAAAACAACCAAAAAAATTTTTGCTCGGATTCTGGCATTTGGGCAAGCAATCCTTAGGTTTTTGGGCCTTCCGAATACAACAGTGAGGTCCATTTGGCTCCAAAGTGCACCAAAAATTCACCCAATTCCAAGTATTTCAACAAAGGAGTTAGAGATTCTAGATTTAGAGCTTCTATAACATTTAATAGAGAAAACCCTGAAAAATGGAGAAGGGATTTGTTGAATACACACTCTGATACCATGTTGAAGATATGAAACAAGCACAGAAGCAAAGATCAAAGAGCAAAGCCAAGAAAACCTTCCATGAATGAGAGCTACAAAGAGATTTGCTATTTCCTTGGGAAAATTATTACAAAATGAATGAATAAAAGCACCTTACTTTATGTGCAAGAATAGGAAAACCCTAAAAAATCTATGGTTGTTTAATAAAGTGTAATTAAATAAATAATTACACTGATAACTATGGTTGTTCTTGTCTTCTCCCTTTGTAATTTTTTCTCTTCCATCAATGCAAGGTGTGCGCTCATCTCTCATTTTATTTCTTTTGTGGTGTTGGTATAGGTTTTGGCATCACAATGAGTAATTCTTACAAAATGGTATTTGAAGTGATTGACGCCTCCATGATATAGGTTTTGGCATCTTATGCAAATGACTATCCCAAGTGTAGTCCCTGTACGACATATTCCAAAGCAAGGTCCCTAGTTCTAGGGGGATGAGTTCTTGTAGCTGGCATCAATTGGGCTAGGCTTGAGCCTAATGCAAAGTGGGATCCTAATCCAAAGGCCAAGGGTTCTCTATCAACCATTGTATCTAACCTACAAGTACAAAGTACAACATTTTAATTTTTAAATACAAAACAAATTAGCCTAAATTCAACATAAATTATTATAAATCAGCATAAATTTAGTATAAATCAACATAAATTAGTTTAAATCAGCAATGATTTTATTCTCAAAAAAAAAATCAGAAAAATAATTTGTTTATACAAAAAAAAAAAGTGATTTAATTACAAAAATTAGTATAAATGAACAAAAAAAGTTCATAAATCCAATTTTTTTGAAGTAAAATTGTAAAAACTACTAACTTTTACGAAATTATGAATTGTTTACAATCTACAAGCTAGATTTTAAGAACTAAAATAAATTTAAATGCTTGCAAAACAAAAAAAACAGAAAGAAATTATTAGCCTACCCTTGAAATTCATCAAATTTGCCTTTTAATTTACCTAAAAATCCTTGCAATTAACTCAAATGGATACAAAAGTGTTTTGTGAGGAAGTATGAGGGGCATAGTAGCTTATATAAGAAAAAAATGTGGGTTTTTCGCTTTTTTTTTACCGCATTTCTGTCATGCCTACCAAGTAATAGCCACAGACTTAAGCAAGTTTTTGGCATACTCGTCAAAATCGGCAAGTTTTCTATTGAGTAACTTGCCGCAAAAAAAGTAGCAGCAAACTTGTCAAATGTGTCAACTATGAGCCAAACTACTAATCAACATCCTTACATTTCCCAAAACAACCAATAGCTCTGTAATGAGCTAACCAATTTTTTTTCAATTTTTCAATGATCAAGCCAATACAACAAGCACCCGTTAAGGTTAGCTCAATTCCAAACCAACTACTGGAAAGTAACTCTACACCAAGATCCCAATGTTGGGCAAGGTGTGAACATATGGCGCCGAGGATCATCAGTAGCAATTGAAAGATTACAATGCTGGAAAGTAACCCAATGCCAAGAATGTGCACTCAAGACCCAAGGTGGGTGAGGTGCTATCATATGGCAATGGGGATCATTAGTGCTCAAAGAAGTACAATACTAAAATGAAAGCTCAACCACTTATTCAGTGGGAGCGAAGAGGAACTGAAAGAAAGAAGGCTCGACCACTTATTCAGCAAGAGCTATTACAATGAAAATAACAATTGTTAATTCCCCTTCTTGGCAGTAAACCATCCAAGAGCTTAAGTGTGTTGGTTCATTCTCCTTCTCTGGTAGTAAACCGTCCAAAGATTGTTAATGTTTTCTGCTCCAAGAAAACTAAGTAATTGCAAAACTAATTGACTGAAATAGTACTACTATTTGCAGCCTTACAATGCAACAATCTGCAGATTACAAAGTATTACAATTGCCCAATCAATGCAACAACTGTATGATTGATTTTCCAACATTCAAAACCCAACAATACTGAAAATGCAACCCAAAACTCTGACTTCTAAAATCTGATATGACAAACCAGCAACTAGAAAATGCAGACCAGCAACATTGAGACCCACTAAAATGCTTGAAACTCTCTCCAAACTCACTCAAATGACCTGCAATAAAATGCAAATGCTTCTAGCAATGATGGCGACCAAATCCAAATGACTAAACCTCATCAAACAGACTTAATTTATTTTGCACAAATCCCAATGCTACTGCCAGAAAGTACGGCTCATCAAGGAAGGGCGATTTCACTCCATAAAATCCATTTCTTCATATTAAAATCTACAAATAAACATGAAGGGTTGCCCCTAGAAAGGAAACACAATTAGCACATACCCAGAACAAAACAAAATTCACTCCAAGACTTATGAGCAAAATCGACTTTCAGCTATAACTAAATCAGCAACTCAAAAATGATCAACAACTACAAGAAACTTCATGACAATGTACTCAATCTGCTCTCAAGAGTTAAGAACAGCATTATCTTAGCTAGTTGCTATCTTTCAAGTAAGAAACTAAGCCAATGCTAGGAGGTGTGCATTCCTTGAAGCAACTCACTCACCATTTCGGCAACATAACAGTATATTTTCTTCATGGATCAGAAATGAAGAACAAGTGACTCCTTTTATAGATTTGTGATGATCTTCTAGAAGCCTCTAGAAGTGAGCCCAAATTCAAATTTCAAGTTGACTTCAATTTCCCTCTTCAAATGGAATCCAAATTCAAATGCAATTCCATTATATCTCCAAGTTGTCCTTTTTCAAGAATGAAGTAATTCTTTTAATAAAATAATGCTCTCCTCCAAATTGGTGTCTGATTTCCCAAGGTAACATTTTCACTTTAGAAATATCAAAATAACTCATCATGAGGCGTCCACCCCTCAAATTCCCTTTTTTTTAAAACAACTTGAAGTTGTGATGCTAGGCTAAGGGGATAAAGTGAAAATATAACATTATTAATTTAAAATAACTTCTCTCTCCCAAAAATTGCACCATGAAGCCAAAATCAACATTTCCCACTAAACCAACTGAAGAGGAAAGCTCACTGTGTCAATACCAACAGGACCACTGCCAAAAATAGAATTTACTAAAAATAGCAAATTCAGAAAGTTGCTCAAATCATTATGCATGCAATACCATTGCGAAGCTCTTTGAAAACCCAGAATGAATCCACAGACCAGACTCCAAAACTCCAAGTGACAACCTCTTAGACAATAGGAAACCCTAATTCCTGCTTCCGAGTAGCCTACGGGTCTCCAGAATAGGCTAACAACCAACTACAATGATCACTGCTAAGAAGGGGACATTACAAGCCCTAAGGAAGTATGAAATAGCAAGGGATATAACAATAATATCAATGATTAGCCGATGTTGAATATCAATCCACCCATCCATGACAATGGAACAACCACTCCTAATCCATGTCTATCTCATCTCCTCCATCAATATGTTCACATTTGAGTATTGTTTGTCAAGGAGGGAAGTATGCAATCTATGTTCCCCAAGAGGAACATAAGAGGGTCCAACTACCATCGCATCTCTCAATATACCTTTGAAATAAGGAAACCTTGTCAAATGAAATGGAATGGCATGGGCATTAAAAAAACCTTGGCGATAGAATTATCAACTTGCTAACATTTTTGCAAATTCAATAACCCTACCACAACATTTTTCTTATCTACAATAAAAGTGGCCTTCCCCTTCCCTCTATTATAACCCACTCTAGCCAATATATTGGAATGCTCATCAATAGATTGCAACAATCTAGATGAATGTTTCTTAGTAGTTCTAGTATCTTTTGCGTGACTCTTGCAACCAACTTTGTCATTTCAGCTCATTGTTCCAACATTATATCTTTACAAACTCTAATCCCATGTTCACTCTCACCCAATAAATGGTGTCCAACCCTACTATAGCTCCTAAGATAATTAGTTTTGTAAATATGACACAACCAATGCTTGTTTCCTTTTAAATTTTACCCTTATTAGTGCTTAAATTGGTGGCAAATTGCAGCAAGGTTTTTTGGGGTTGAAAGGGCCTCTTGCAAAAAATTTAAGAGGAGATGATGCAATGTCCCTGATTTCCGAATAGGCACCACTGAATTAATTTAATTAATTAAATATTAAATTGTCCTAAATTAATGATTGTGGACATTTATATTTAATTAATTAATAAACATTAAAATAACTTTAGGAGGAGATGATGCAATGTCCCCGATTTCCGAATAGGCACCACTGAATTAATTTAATTAATTAAATATTAAATTGTCCTAAATTAATGATTGTGGACATTTATATTTAATTAATTAATAAACATTAAAATAACTTTATTAAATAAAATGCTCAAATATTAAATTAAGTTATTTTATAATGGCGGATATTTAATATTAAATATAAAAAGCTGGTCAACTATAAAAGGTGGAAAAAAGGAATTCATTTCATCAATTGGAAAATTACCTTATGGAGAAATTGGGAATTTTAGAGAGCTTGGCTTTTTGGAGCTTGAGGACGAAACCCCTCGAATTCGAAGGATTGGACGAAAACCCAAATCCTTCTACAAGCGGATTCAAATCAAGATTCGCATTTGAGCGTCAATGAATGGTTGATCGATTTGAAGAAATTTGTGATGTCTCTTGCAAAGACAAATTTCTGAGCAGTTTGGTCCTATATTAACAAGAAAGAAATATCAAAAATAAAATATTCATTATTTTAGTGGACAGCTACAGGAGTAACCGTACTCTTTATACAATAAGTTGTATAGAGCATTGCAGATAACACTGAAGGTGAATGAAGGTTTTAAGTGGCCCACATCCTTTTATACACTAGTTGCCACATTTATTAGGACCCGTACCATTATAAAATGAATTGCAGCCTTGAAAAAAAGAGACGTACATATTTTGGTCAGCATTAAGGTGATGTGGGTAAGACAAAGGAATCACTGCTTCATTCCCAAAAGGAATAACTAGTGCCTTGACTTCCATGCAATTCCTCCTTGAGTCCTTCGTACCATTTGTGTGGCGGTCGTACACTTTATGGGAGGTACCAATAGTTTTTCCAGGCGCATCTCCAGGTTAGAGGATATATGAGTTAAAATATTATGATATCTGATGTTTGAATGTGGCAAATAAATCATATAAGGAGAAGTATCTATTCTGGACTGTAGTGCTAAATTCTGAGATTTATATTATTTGTAAATCGTAAGGTTTTGGAATCTGGGAAAATATCAATTGATATTTATTGGGCTCATAAATTATGTTTCTACAAGTCTAAAATGCATAATGTGTCCACTTTATAACTGTTTCATTCAATGATAATATCCCCGATAATGAAAGCAAAGTGCATATCTATTTAGTCAGCAGAGTGTCAACTGTTTGACAAAATGCCTGTGCAAATGGTTGGGTAAAATTGAAAACATTTAGCATACAAATTTACCCGGGAATATTATAGATGAAGGCCATGCAAAACAGTCTTGTGGAGTTTCAATATTGTGTTTGGAATTTCAGAAGAAGAAGAAACTCCAACACTCCCTTCAACACCCACTTTACTTAGTTCTTCCCTATCCATCTCATTCACATTGCCATCACTGCTGCTAGTGCTCATTTTCGAGATCAAAGATGTTTTAGAGGTAAAACTTAATGTGTGATGCAGTGATAACAAACTGAAAAAAAAAAAATTAAAAAAAATATTTAGTATTCTAGCTAAAGATTATATTTTGCATTACAAATGAAAAAATAAATATATCACCATTCAGCATTTGTATGTAGGAAACAAAATAATAAAATATCCACTAATTATATCCTGCACTTCAGTTCTCCTTTCTCCAACATTTTTTTGTGGAGGCTAGACAGCCCTAACCCCAGCCCCATGATGCTTCAAACAACTACCATTAAAGGTTGCTTGCTCCACTCCAATAAGTATATCATTGAATATATGTGGCTGCACACATATACGTATCAATAAAACACATACACATATGTAGACATATATATGCACATACACATATAATATATACATTTATAGCTCTAGTGTCACTGCTTTATAGCTTTGACTAACTTGTCAAATTTGTCCAAACCATAGACGGAAAACTCAGTGAGTTTCCAATTAATCACCAAGTGTTTCCCACAATGAGTACTCGAGCCATTTACTCGCCAATTTTCTGGAGAGTACTCGCCAAAAAACTGGCAAGTCCATGTGAAAAACTCGCCCGTGCAGGTGAAAAAGAGGGTCGGGTCAAAAACAGACCCAAACGAATTTCTTTTTATTCTCTACAAGTAAAAGCGCCCCTCCAAACCCACTGCCAATTGATTTCCAACATGTTTGCATCAAGGAGAGAAGATTCGAAGGGATTTTTTTAAGAATTTGGAAGGCAAATTCCAGCTTCTAGGCTAAAAAAATTAATCATATGATAAAATAAGCTTGTATTTTTGCATTTAAATTGCAAAAAAATGGATTCATCACCATGTTTTCATGATTTTTTCTGATTTTTTTGCTATTTTCACTGTTTTTTGCATACAAAAATGTTTTTTTAATTTATTTTAACCCTTTTTTGGGAAAAAATGTTTAGAATCTTTACAATGTTTACATTATATTAAATTTTTATTGATTCAAATTAATTTCTATTTATTTAAACTAATTTTATGCTGATTTTTAGTGATTTATGTTAAATTTAGGTTTTTTGTATTAAAAAATTAATATTTTGTGCTTTCACTTTGTATGTGTAGGTTGAATACATCATATAATGGCAAATAGAGAAGTTTTTGGATCAGGTTCAGCCTCAAGCTCCACCCTATCAATGCCACCGTACATTACAAGCACTCATCTTACTAGAGCTAGAGACCCTGCTTGGAAATATGCATATCAAGGACCGGCACCTAAGTCAGTTATTTGCATTAGATGCACATATTTATATCATAGAGACATAAATTGCCTCAAATACCATCTTGTAGGCATTACTCATTGTGATGCTAAGCCTTGTGCACACACCACCGAAGACATAAAAAAGATAGATGAATGCCTTGCTAGAAGCAATAGAAGAGAAAAAATTGCAAAAGGAGAGGACAAGGGCAACCATCGCAGCATCCATAGCTGGTGGTCATGGTGCTCAAGTCCAAACCAAAATCAGAGGAGGATACATGTCAAGGCGCTTTCAATGTGGCAAGTAGTCCTTATTAGAAGAATTTGGTAACTACATTGACAATTGTGGGAAAAGGCTACAAGGCACCTTCTCGCAAAGACTTGAATGGGAGGTAAATTATGCTTATAGTAATTTATGTTGAATTTTATGATAAATTCATGTTCAATAATTTATGTTCTTTTTGTGTTTAAAAATTAAAATTTTGTACTTTCACTTTGTACTTTTAGGTTGCTCACCAATGCAACTAAAAGGACAAGCTTAATAGTGGAAGAAAAAAAGAAGGAATGGAAAAAATATGGCTGCACTATTCTTTCATATGGGTGGACGGATGGGAAAAACCGCACCATTATCAATTTTTTCATAGTTTCAAATGGTGAGGTTGTTTTTCTAAATCCGTGGATGCTTCAAACAAAGTAAAAAATGCTGAAACATTGTGTCTAATGTTGGAGGAAATTCTCAGGGAGATGGGCATAGAAAATGTGGTGCAAATCATAACTGATAATACAACAGCATATGTGGCAATTGGGAGATTGCTCCAAGACAAACATAAGACACATTTTTGGACACCTTGTGCAGCACACTGCCTTGCCTTCTTTTGGAGGACATAGGCAAACTTGATTGAGTGACACCGGTTGTAGATGATGCAAGGAGCATCACAAAATTTACCTACAATCACCCTTGGGTTCTTCATTTGATGAGAGATAACACACACGGGAAAGAGTTGGTAAGATTGGGTGTCATAAGATTTGTAACGATTTTCCTAACATTGCAAAGCATTATTGGTTCTTTGACCACTTTGAAACAAATGTTTGTGAGTCAAGCATGGCAAGACTCATCTTATTCAAAAAAGCCTGAAGGAGAGAAGGTTGCAAGCATATTTTTTGACAACCTTTTTGCACAAAGAGCTACAAAGATCATGAAGGTAACCTCTAAACTTTGAATTTAAATTCAAAATTGAATATTTTATTTTTTAACTTAAGTCTTTCATTATAAATTTGTATCTTTAATCTATTTGTTCTTGTAAATTATAGGTGTCGGAGCCCTTGGTTAGGGTTCTCCATTTGGTAGATGGGGATCAAAACCCAATGGGGTATATTTTTGAGGCCATGGATAGGGCAAAGGAATCTATCAGAAATTATTACGAGGACAGCCTCAAATTTGATCCCATGTGGGAGATCATTGATAGGAGTGGAAGAATCAATGCCACCAACCTATCCATGCAGCAAGGTACTTCCTCAACCCTTGTTTTTTCTATTCACACACCTTCTCAAATCCTAATGGAGAGGTTATGGAGGGCCTTGCCACATGCATTCAAAGGATGACACCCGAGGTTGAAGTGATAGACCTCATTATCAAAGAATTCGAAAGTTACTAAATTGGAAGGGGTAGACTCTTTTCTTCGGAGCTATCTATCCGAGGAAGAACCACTTAAACATTAGGTATAAAATTTGGAGTCTTTATTTGACATGCATCTTACAAGTTACAAAATTTTAAATTTATTGATAATTTGATAAAATATTTTTTGGGTTTGCTTTCTAACTCTTGAATTTTTTATTTTGTAGTCTTGGTGGTCAAATTGGGTGCAAAGACTCCAAATCTCCAAAGACTTGCCCTCCAAATTCTATGCCAGCCTTGTAGTGCATATAACTATGAGCGCAATTGGAGCTTGTTCGAGGCCATCCACACAAAGAAGAGGAACAACTCAACCCAAAAATGCCTCAATGGCCTTTTCTTTGTGCAATACAACCTCCAACTACACACAAGAAGCGTAGAGTACAAATCAAAGGATCCCATTGATTTGAATGAGATAGATCCTTATAGCGACTAGACAAGGCGGGATGAACAGCCTCCATTGTTTACCAAGGATGAGATTTTGGATTTTGAGAGACGGGCATTGGAGGATGCGGGACTAGATACAGTTGGAGATGTAGGGTTGGATGACATTGATGAGGCTAAGGAGGAGCCATTGTCATCTACCATCAGGATGGAAGTCGAGCCACTACCTTCTATGCCAAGCGAGGATCCACAACAAACTCCAAGGACTAGGACCTCTACCTCTCCCCTAGTTTTCAGTAGATTAGGGAAGAGGAAGATGTAAAATGTTGTATTTACTTTTAGTTTTTCAGTTTATTATTTCATTTTGTCAACTATCTATTGTATCAGGCTATCAACCATTAGGAATCCACATGAGGATGTGATTTTGTACTCAATTTGCATTCAAATCAATCAAATTTAATAGAAAACACTTTTGTACTCATTTATGGACTCATGGATTTTGCAGAAAAAAAAAAAGTGTTTCTAGAGTAATTTAAGCAATTTTTTAAGTTGCCGAGTCGGATTTTTTGGGCCTACCAAGTTTTTGCCGAGTCCGAGTCGGATTTATGAACTTAAGAATGAGATGTGAATTAAATGATTGTTGAATATGTAAAAATGGGTTGGTCGAAAGAACTATAGAGATTTCTCAGCAAACACAATTGGTAGGTGTATTGTGAAATTCAATAGACTTTGATTGCAGTCACTCATTGTGATCCAAATGGGGCTTTTGATTTGGGATATGCACAAGTGAGAAGTGGTTTGAAGTAAATGCAATTGGCAGGCCATAACAGATATGTATGAAGAATGAGACAATATAGAAAAGATAGGTGAATTGTTGGAAAAATTATCCAAGTGTGATGTAATTTCATGGGCTGAAATCATTGTTGGGCATGCACAAAATGGCATAATGCAACTAGAAGGTTGACAATATCCTAAGCACAGGATTGTTGATGTTTACAGCCGCGGACCTCTACTTCCAGCCGTGATTTTCTTTATAAGGCAATAAATTAAATATAGCCTAAACGGCTATTTATTTATTGGTGATATCCTTTAGTGAAGAGGCGTTTCACTTAATGCTAAATAATAATTATTTTATGTGGCCGACTTCATGTTGGAATTCGCCACTCTTCATATGAGATATATCTTTTCATTGGTGGCCGACCTCTTGAAGGAGAGACGCATCTCTTGGGAGAAGTCACCTTCACTTTGTATTTATAGGTGTTCACTCTCCTCATTCTATCATTCATTCATCATTGTTCAAGTTCGCACTTAGTAAGAGATTGAGCATTACCTTCAGCAGATAGAAGTCTTCAAGAGGGTCGAAGTTTTCATCTACAAGGAGATTGATATTATCTTGTATTGCATCTAGTGAGGTGTTGATATTCGGCCTAGTGATTGGCCTTATTGTAAAGCAAATTGCTGGTTATTATTCAATATATAAGTGATATATTGTTGCTGGGTTTTTCTCCCTCAAGTTGGAGGGTTTTCCCAGGGTATATGCTGTGTCAAATTGTTTAAATTGTTCTATATCTGCTTATTTAATTTCTGATCCTAAAACTAACAAAGATTGTTGGTAGACAGAGATCATCAAAACTAGATTGTATGAGATAAAATCTGTCTTCCATGAAGATGCATCTATTAAAATAATGTTTATTATTTATTTATTAATGCTCAATAGTGTAAAATATTGTAAAATATCTTGATAAGATCGTCCTTGTTGTACGAGATCTTATCTGAAGTTTCTTTTAGAAACTTCCTGCTTTTCCTGAAGATAAGATCGTCTCCGATCTTATCCTTCTGGCTTTCTGTAAATCCTGTATAGTATTTATTGAGCGTCTTGCTCATTGTTAATATATCAATTAATTTACCAATTACTTGCGTAATATGGTATCAGAGCCAATTTGCTCAAAATGTGAATTTTTAATTCATAAAAAAATCGTTTAAGATTTTTTTCAGTTTCTAAATTAAAAATTTAATAAAAATCTTCTGTGAATTTTTTCGAAGATTTTCTGAGGGCAGAATTTCGAAAAAAAATTTCGAAATTTTCTTGTGGTTTGTGTTTGAAGATTTCAGTGGATTTTTTTTAGGCAAATACCTGGACGCGTTTCTAGCTGAAGAAAGTCGGGTTTTGTCAAGTCTTTTGCAGTGCGCGATTTCGTGACTCCTGGAGGTCGCGATTTTCTGTCTTTGGGCCGCGCTTTCTTCATCTTACGGGCGCGATTCAGTCTCCCTTTGCCGCGTTTTCTCTGCATTCCTTGGTTGCGTATCTCCACTATCTGAAAACGCGATTTTTCTGAGGTATTTTGGTGCCGACGGGAGTTTCTTCAAACGCGTTTTTCTCAGACGACTTTGTGCTTGATTCGTGGTGTCTTCTTGCTTGTGTTCGAGCCACTTCTGGTTGTCATTAGCAACGCCTAGGGTTCTTATCCCTATTTTCCACGAGTTTGTGCAGATTTCAAGCCGTTTTCTGCATTTTTTCAGAATTTTTCAAAGTCATTTT
>VDFB02017239.1:0-63272 GCA_007258455.2 Sequoia sempervirens
AAGATAACTAATGGCATTATGAAGAATTTTGTCATGGGTATGGTTTTAGGCCTCTCTAAAATCAACAAAAAAATGAAGAAAATGACTAAAGGAAATGATAACTTGAATGAGGAGGAAAAGAATGATAAGGAGTTGTCGAACAAGGAGGCTTGGGAGGATTCCCTAGACTCTCTCCTCATTGACTGGAGTCTCATCAGTTAGTTTTGTATTGTGGTTTCCTTCATGTTTGTTGTTTCTTATCTTTAGTTTTGTTGTTTTCTCGGGCATGTGCACCCTTTTTCTATTTGGTCGAGCATTTGTGCCCTCTTTTTGTTTCTTTGTTTAATCTTATGTTGTTCTAAACTTATGGGATTAGGGGCCTTACCCTACTTTTTTTTATCAAAATCATTCATCTTAAAAGAAAATGTAATTATTTTATATGTCATATGTGTTTGTGTGTATCTTATGGTTATCATAACTAAACCATATACTTGCAAATCAACATATTAATTGAATTATACATAACAACATTAAACTTATATATAAGAAATGATACATGCTGAAAAATAGTTCTATGAAACTTATGTAATGGTTGAAGTCAAGGATTTAAACCTACAACCACTATCTCTATCTTTAAATGACTTAACCATCCAGTGTATGCCCTAGAACTTTATTTCTTATATATTTAGAGATAAAAGTCCATACTTTATTTTTTCTTTAGTTTTGAGTCACTTTATTCATGTCTTAAGATATATTAATTTAGTATGTGATTTGAGTTATTCATGTGTGAAGTTCAATATTGAACTTAAAAATTTCCCTCTATTATGATGATTTAGATGAGTTTAGATATATTCATGATTTTGATATGTAAAATTATCATTACAAGCTAGCTATTGGCTTATATATTTATCATATGGGTTTGAGAATCCATTTTATGATGTAATTTATGAGATGCATGCAATTAAGATAGATTCAATGTATAATTAGAATATTAAAGGTTTATTGTGTATTGCATGTGTGAGCTTTACTCCTTTCCTTTAATTAAGTTATTTCTTCAACTATTATTATTCAATGCGACTTGATATGTGCATTGAGTATTCAAGATACAATCTTATAAGTCAAAGGGAATTAACTCAAAAAGTTATAACACAAGTTTGTTCATTATCTTAATATACTCATGGAAGGATCAATATGTGTCTACATGCATACCATTATTTGGCATGATGGATGGATTCCAAAAGAAATAATAAGAGGGGGAAGGAGAGGAAGAAGAAGGAGAATGGTATGATGAAAATGTTAGAATTGTGAAAAAACAAGCCACAAGATCAAACAATGAACAAAGACACCTTCCATGCAAGAGATCTGCAAACAATATATGCAATATTCCTCAACAAGAAAAATCTATAGAATGAACCTCAATAAATTTCAAGGGAAAAAAAAATCCTCAAAGATTGAGAGTTCTATCAAAGACATGATAATATAACGAGGGTTGAGTGCTATATAGGAGCAACCCTAAATGAGAAAGAGATTAGATTATGACAAATGTCAACATCTTATGCAATGAAACATAATGATCTAATAATAGCTCTCTATTTAACATAGTAAATCACTCATAAGTTTAGCTTAAGTGCATGAGAATACATTAGACTAATAGTTAATTACAAATTAATTAATTATTAACTAATGCATGATTACTCTAACACCCCCCTTAAGATGTGTAGATACCTGAAATTGTCTTAGTTTGTGAATTAGCATTTTAACACTATCATATTTCCCCTAATGATTAAATAATACTTCATTATTTAATTATTATCAAGTGTCATATTCTACTATTAATTAATTGATTTTTATTATTTAATTAATTCATTTTAATTTACCTTCCTCACTAATTAAATAAATTAATTATGTCTTAATTCCCACTGATAAAAAAAATGTCCTAATTCCCATTTATCCATTTAATTAAATAATATTTTGTTATTTAATTAAATGTGGGTTGATTTCCATTTTCAAATAATTTACATTTCTATCTCTTCAATCAACCCTTTCTTCCATCATCAATCAACTAAGTCTTCAAATTGGAAACATCTAATATTCTTCATAATTAAATAAATCATTATGCGAGAGGCATTATACAATGAAAGCAATGAAGGAATATTTTCCGTAAAGTTTTTAAAGCTGCATTGAAAATGACAGGCAGGTGGAAGTCATGTGCTATTTTTAAAATTTGAAGGAATTAAAATTCATTAAATTTTGGTAGGGTAGTGGAGAGTGGCGTTGGCATGCAAACCGTTGGCATGCAAACTGTTTCTTTTCAAATGAAGAATGGGTAGTTTATTACCGTCTACAGGAAGGAGAAGGGGAAGGATCCAAACAGAAGAAAAGAATAGAATTTCTTCAATTGGTATTAAGCTTTCCTTCTGGCCTTCACTGTTATTGTTTATATTCAAAGCAATGTGAGCTGGAGTTTGGGGTTTGGTATCTGTACACTGCTTATGCTCATATCAACACTTGTCTTTCTTGTTGGAGCTCCCCTTTTCCGCCATGACAATCCACAAGGCAGTCCATTCACTGGATTTGCACAGGTCATTATCAGGAAGTGGAATTTATCTCTACCTTCTGCTGCTGCAAAGCTTTATCATGGTGAAGGCTGCTCCAAGCCTCTTCTCACAGAATGATTAAGTGGATTCAAGATAATAGAGCTTTGAGGAAATATTGAATTGTGACCACAATTTTACATTATCTCTGCTTTAGTAGTTTAGTATAAGTAGTGACTGGGTGTCTAATTGATTTTGCTCCTTATACTGTTTTAGATTTCATGGGCTACATGAAACAATATATGGTTGAATGGGTTATATTGGTTATGAAAGGTGACGTAGATAGTCGTGGTTGATGTACATGACTCCTAGGGTGTCAATTTCAACAATGAAATTATTGTGGATTTCATTACATGTTGTGAATGGCTGAAATTCCATGCATCATAAATTCCCCTGAACAAATGGTTGTGGCTTGGGAAGAGTTAGTTTTCAATTATGTGCCTTGGGCCTTATTAGGTGTCATTAGGTTGTGTTGTTGTTGTTTGGATTTTTGCATATAGCTACAGTGGTCTTGGTAGACCATGTAATTCACAAATCACCTTGGGCTCTTTTTTATTTTTCTACTGGATATGTCTCATTCTTAAAAAACCACTTGCCTAATATAATAATCACTTTAAATTTAACCATAATATGAATATAATAATCACAAGAGTTAGAGGTCAATTTATGATTAGAATTAGGGATGCATTAAGAAGAGGATTGGAAGGATATATAGATTGCACATGGAACCTCTTAAAAGGAAGGGAGGTGGAAAGAGAATAAAAAAACCAAGGGTAGGAGAATAAAGATGCAGATGATGTTATCATAAAAAAGTAAATAAAATTCAAAAAAATGAAAAAAATTGTAAATAAAATGCAATTGATATTATAATTATGTTATTTTATCACTCTTAGGTTATTTTATTTACTTAAGAGTTATTTTACTTTTTACTTTAGAGCTATTTAATTATTATTTGATTTTATTTATATTATAGGTGCCTCCACAAAGATATCTCTCGACGTACATTACATATATTTTTTAAATATATGTATGCTAATTTATTTATTTATTTAACTAATTTCCTAAATTCTTCAAGAATTAAATGAATATTTTTATTTACTTAATTAATCATGTGGGTGAAAATAAATAAATTTAATTTATTTATTAAACTTACCTTCTTTCTTCAATGTTTCCATATTTTTCTCTTCAGTCAACTTGTCTTCATTTTAGAATCCAAATGTTTTCTAAATCTTCAACTTTCCTTCATTTTAGAAAATATTTAGTTAACAAAGCATGAAATTAGAAACTTCATGTGCACCATTATCCACCATTTTAATTAGATAATTCAATATTATCTATTCTTCAATTAAAATGGTAACTTTCTCATTCTTTCCCATAATTTCAATCATTAATTTTTTCTTTCAATCTTGATCATCGCTTTTTTATCAAATCCTCTATAAAATCAACCTTCTTTCTCAATTTGAGGTTAACCACAAATTCTAGCATTTTGTGTCATTGCAATCATCACACATTTTTGAGCTTGAAGAAAAGAAGTATATACCAAATCTGAGAGCAAAGCAAGACAAAGGATTACTATGGAGGTAAATCATGTCAACATGGTGAAGGTAATGTTGCATTTATTTTGATTTTATTGTGTTATTTGTACTCCATAGGTAGATTAGATTAGATTTAATTGAGAATAGCAAGTTTATTGGTTACTGATTTGATTCTCCATTCCTTTTATGCTTAATATCTATTTTCTGATCTACAAGATGAACTTAGAGAGTAGTTTTAAAAATCCTAAAAATAGAATGCATGATGGGTCTCGACAAACAAGGTCTGGTGAGGTACCCATGTACAAACAAAATATCTCTAAAAATTGGAGAAAGGGAGAAAACCACATGGGAAAAGCTCCTCTCCAAAAGAGAAAGGAAAATGAAGGATTGAAAAAGCCTCCAAATCAAAGTGAAAGACTAAGAAGTCTCCAACCAAAATAATGTCCCAAAAAGAGGAACATGTAGAACATCACTAAAGCACGAAAAAGTTGTAGAAAACTGTCGAATGATGACTGATATGGTGCTGAAATGAAGAACCTCCTTTGAAACAAGTGATGATCAAGATCAAGATAACAAGAATTTGCATGAGTGTCCCTAATGACACTACTTGAATTAGATGGAAAACAAAGGAAAACATCTAAAACTCGAAGATAAATATATCAAGATTAAGAAGATAATAATCTGCATGAGTGACCCAAATGACACTACTCGAATTAGATGACAAACAAAAGGAAAACATCTGAAAGTCAAAGATACAGATGGTACATAAATCTGCACGAGTGAACCCAACGACACTACCCAACATGCAAGATGCAAGTTGAAAATACAGGTACCAAATAGTCTAAAGAACATTAATCAAGAGAGAGACAATAATCTGCATGAGTGTCCCCAATGACACTACTCAACATGCATGAAAATTACAAGTTGAAAATATAGGTACCAATAGTCTCTGATCAAATGAAATTGGAAGGATGTCTCCAGAAATAGGAATCAAAGAAATGATCCATCTCACTGAAATATATGGTAACTAGTCGTTGATGTACGTTGCATCCAAAATTACATAGGAACAAGAACTAGATACATAGATCACTTAGATGCAAAACCAAGGAAGCGTTAACACCAATAGTAGAAACCCCCCATAATGTTGACGAGAGAGAGCCAAGATAGGTACACTGAAACTATGTGAAACCAAGAAGTGCATGTAGGAGAAACAACCTGCAAATAAAAGGGTTTGCAAACTAAGGCACACATGCATGAGGCAAGAATCACTGGGATTCACTTCTATTGTGGAAGGGACACTCACTTGAAAAAGGTATGACAGTAAACCAAAGGAAAGCATCAACCCCCCATGACACTTTATATCATAGTGCGAGTACAAAAGGCACAACAAGATGTGCAAAATCCCCAAAAAATGTGCATGAAAAAAATATCTACAATTCGCAAATAGGATAGAATATTGGAAATACATATATAATAGCCAAAAAAGAGTCATCTCATACAAACAAAAAGTTTTCAAGAGCTAATACATCCAAGTAATTCACTAGAGTGTAAAAATGCCAAAAATTGAATAAAATGTACCTAGAGAGAAATTTGGAAATATTACATGGATGGTTGTGAAGAGCTCTGAAAGATTGTCCCAACGCCTTGGAATCACAAAAAATAGAGAAATAGGTAAAAATTTATGATCTTAGGATTAAAAAAACACCTTTGAATTCAACAGGCTATAGAATGCACTAGCAGCAAAAACAAGTGATGAGACCCACACCACTGGAAAGTTGATGCAACCAAATTTTTGATGATATCTTGTTCAATAAAGTCCAATATTGTACACCCTAGTTATGGCCAAAAGAAAAAAAAACACATCCTTTAGGGCACAAGGAGGGTTCAAAGGGCCAACCACTTGTCTGTACTGCTAATGTCAGTGGAATATTCATAGGTATATTCCCTACAAGTCAAAAAAATTTGGTGGCCGAAAAAAGCCAGTCAACGAAAAAAATACCAGAAAGTTGTATCGGTATGTTTTGTATGGTTCCTGAAATATTCCTCTACATGTCGCATGTCGAGGGATGCCAAGAAAAATAGGTATCAATCAAAATTTTATTGCCAAATGTTGGGAATTGTGCCAAAAGAGTTGAAAAACTAGTCACTGAGATTTTTTTGGCGATTTGAAAAAGCCGCCGGTTGGCATTGCATAGGTTGTTGAGCAACTTAAACCCCCACCGTTCGACAAAAGGCCACAGTCGGGAGGTAATAAGGCTCACCAATGGACCTATCGGGCCTGTAGGGCCTACTCATGCAGGTACCTACAAGTACCTTAAATAAAAGTCACCTAGAAAATAATAAATACATCGTTCCTTAAAAATCAACATGCCTTTTTATTCTATTTTATTTTTTTAATTTCTAAAAAAGAAATTAAAAAAATCACCGACCATATAATTTTTTTTTGCTTTTTTTTCAAACTTCATGCATAGGGGTTGTATGCAAACCGTATGACCCTTGAAGCAAAAAAATTGCCTCAGAAGCTCCCAACGCTGAATATAGGTGAATTTATAGTCAAAATTCATCAAATTGGCCTCCTTAATCCAACAATGAGGTCTTTTTTGTGCCAAAATGCACCTAAAAATCACCCACCTCCAAAAATTGAAAAAAAGTAATGGAGAATTTATATTTGATGCCTGTAACCCTTGTTGAAGAAAAAACCCTCATAAATTGAGAAGGGGTACACTGAATCCACGCTCTAATACCATGTTAGAATTTTGAAAACCATGAGCCACATGATCAAACAATGAACAAAGACACCTTCCACACAAGAGATCTACAAACAATATATGCAATATTTCTCAACAAGAAAAAGCTACAAAATGAACCTCAAGAATCTTCAAGGAAAACAAAAGTCCTCAAAGGTTGAGAGTTCTATCAAAAGTGTGATAATACAATGAGGGTTGAACTTTCTATATAGGAGCAACCCTAAATGAGAAAGGGATTAGATCATGACAAGTGTCTACATCTCACACAATGAGACAAAATGATCTAATAATAGCTCTCTAGTTAACATAGTAATCACTTCTAAGTTTAGCTTAAGTGCATGAGAATAAATTAGACTAATAATTTATTTAAAGATTAATTAATTATTAGCTAATGTGTGATTAATCTAACATAAAATAAAATAAAAAATAAAAGGAAAATATTGGTCCATGGAGATGTGTGCCACATGTGTACCTAATATTATGTTCCTAGATATGTGATATTATAGTATATATAAGTGGATGGAGATGTTGACATGTGGAACACATCCCTTAAGTTAGTTATATTGGGTCATATGGAAAACTTGTGTAATTAATTATATTAGGTAATGAGTAGGCCTACATTGGGTTTAGTGGTTCACTCCTCCATGATGTTAGCTGGAGGAGGTTTGTATAAATAGGGTAATTATCATTATAAGGATTTATGAAGACTTTGTTATGTATGTGGGATTTCTTAGAGATATAACATGGTATAGATTATTTTATAAAGACTATTGTATGATGTTACCCTACCTCAATGGTTTATTATATTTTTACATACTTATAGGTGTAGAGAAGGGGGATTCGCTACTCACAACTTCTCTTCATTCAGAGAGCCTCACAGGGTGAACTGCCCTAAACTACCTCAAGGAACAATGTGAAAGTTATAGAATGGAAAGAGCATATCGCAAAGATTTTCTAGACAAACTAACAAGCTCTCGGCCAAAGGACAGAAGCGCAGAATACAGATGATAGCATGACGCGCTGGTGTCTCAGAAGTGCGTTGGCATCTCATATGGACCAGAGAATGAGAATATCACAAAAAATAACTAAGACTACATCTACTCTAATTGCTAAGAAATCTTAGAATGCAGGAAAGTAATAGAATTGAAATAAAGTGAAGTAGAACTAATAAAGATAAGAAGAAGAAAGTAATTCTTACAACCATGCGAATGATGAAACTTCTAGCACACGAATGTCTTCAAAACTTGCATGTGTAATATTTGGAGAAGGTGTTGGGGTTGTATAGGGGTTTGCCTCAGTCAAACCCCCATTTTGGTGTTCCCACCTCCACGAACAACCAGATAGAAAGAGAGAGAGAGAAATGAACAAAGTGTGTGGTGAAAGCAAAACCTGCTCAAGAGTAGAACCCACACCACCAAGTGTGAGTGATAAAAGAAAACCCCGCTTGAGGAGGAGAAATTGTATTCACAAAAGAGGTGATAAAATCAATCCCTACTCAAGGAGGAGAACCTGTATCACAAAGTGTGAGATGCAATAGTTGGGGGATATGGAATCCCAAGATGCTCACAAGCATGAGATGAGGGAGATGAAGCTGCAAGAGTGAAGCTAAGAGAGCTTGAGAGTGCTTGAAGCTACTATAGCAAGCTATATGGAGCTATGCAAGCAAGGGTTGGATAGTAGAACGCTGAAGCCAAAGCAAGAGAGAAGCTAGAAGCAGAAGATGAGTTAGAGAAGAGGAAGAACTTAGAAGAACTTAGAAGAATGGAGCTAGAAGAAGTTCGAGAGCCAAATGAGCTGAAAGGATAGCTTTTAATGAGGGAAGAAAATCTTCTTCAGCCATTACAAGGTGTCCCGGGCCGTTACCACTGACAAAAGGTGAGGACAAGTGGCAAGCATGCTCGGAGACAACTATTTGAGGTTGAAACGTAGTAGGACGCTAGCACGACGTGCAAAAGTTTGCACGACGCGCTAGTGTCTGAACACATCACGCTACAAGACAACAAGAATAGGAAAAGCACAAAGTTCGATGCAAAGTGGACACACAAAGGTAGCTGTTGAAATGGTGTTGGAGCATCTTGAGAAGGGAAAAAGGCTTATGCAAGGGGCTAAAATGAGCCTACACAAATGCTAAGGGAGTGGAAACCAAAGCGAGTGCAAGAATGTATGTGAAATTGCAAGGGGTACAATTTTACGACTATACAATAGGATGCGAGGGCATATTGACCCACAAATATCTCTTGTATTTTCTATGATCTATATTCCAAATTATCTCATTACCATAACTATATGTGTCTATATTATTAATCTTACTTTTTTCACAAAGAAATCATAATTATAATGCAAGAGAATTAGATCGACCATCCTTTTCACAAACTAAAGAAGTGCTTTGTGAATAATGGTCAATGTGGTGATAATAATATGGGTTTTTTTTATTGTGCATCAAAATGGACTTATTGACAATGATCATTGAGGTTTTTGGACTAATTCAAATATAATGTCAAGATAGGTAGCCTCTCATTTTATTTTATTTAGTAAGAATAAATCATCTTCATCTTGAATTAATTCTAAAACTTAAAATTACTCTTCTACTTTGATGGTCATAGGAGTTGGTGAGATTTCCCTTTGGCTCTCTTAAATAAACTTCAATCCATTCCTTTCTCGCATCTAAACACATGCCTAATTCTCCAAACATGACTGAAGGGAAAATAAGAGGTTTCAAATTGTGTTGATACTCCTAATTAGAAATTTATTTTTGTTTTGGCCGTTGATCTTGAGTTTTCTTTTGTAATGTGATTTTTTTTCTTTGGTTGAATGTGTGGATTTTTAAAAAAGTGTTTAATGGTTTGATCATGGAAATTGTGTTTGTATTTCCTTTTGCTCAAGTACAAAGGTTCTACAAGTTTGTTTTATTATTTTTGTGAGTTTTGATGTTTGCAATGAATGTTTAAAATTAATCAAATTCTCCTAAAATAATAATATTAAAGTGAACAATAGCAATAATATTTTTTTAATGTTTTTGGTTCAATATGATTGCATGCAATAAATAAACTACTCTATGCTAGAAATATGAACCTAGATACTAAAATCAACAAATTAATAAATTGCTTTCTCTTTTGGAACTAAGTGAGATAACATGAAAAGTCTAAATGAAGTCAAGAAATAAAATTTGTGGTTAATTAATTGAAGCTTTTCCTTTTATTTTCAATTGAAATAGTTATTTTCACAAGCTACAATCAAACACTTTTTTTTTTTTTGATATAATACTAGTTTTTAAGTATAATGGTGGTAATGAATGATTTATTGTCGATTCATTAACTTAGTGGTTTGGTTCCTTGATACTTGTTGACTTTGCTTATTTGTTGTTGAAATTTTCTTGCTTTTTTTGAAGTTTTTGAAAAGGAGATATTATTGCTTTAGAGTGGTTGCTTGCAATAAAATAATCTCATCTAACAAAAATAAAATTATTTTCATCCTAAATATGAATCTATTACAAATTGCAACAAATTTAGAGTAGGAAAGAACTACTCTAAAACTAATTTAATTTGATATACTAAAAGAAAAATAATTTAAAATAAATAATTTAAGTAATATTCCCACACCTGGGATATGGAGAGTCCAAATTGGGGAAACTATAGGTGATGGAAATATTATCCATAGAAACCCAACTAATGGTTCTCCTTCTTGTTTCCAATTGCATGCATTCCTTTTGATAGCTACAAAAACCATGAAAAATCCAAAGCCTAAGCACCAAAAGGCACACACAAAAAAATTATTTCAAAGAGATTTGAAATTGTTGATTCAATATATTATGATTATTTTTGAGAAAAAAAGTTTGAAGAATCTAAAGAATAAATGAATCATAGTAAAAATGTTATAGAAGTTATGGATAGCTTGAAGTGTTGGTTCACCTCTCTTTTGACTCAAAACAAAAAAATGAAACATGTTGTAGTTTTAAAAGAGGAAAGCATGTTTTTGTAAAGCTAGGAATTTCAATGAAGAAGTGCCCGATAAAAACTCTAAGTAAAAACCTATAAATATTATTGGATCCATTAATACAAAAGGGACATTGGATATTGATCATGTTGGGTACTTTATTCCAACAATAGAACTAGAGATCAAAGATAAAAATCACATAAAAATGGATGCTAAGAAAATGCATTAAAAAAATGAATGTTCATTATTTTTCCAAGTAATTCAATTATCACAATGAATATGCATTTGCAGAGGTGTTTATATGATGGTTAGGGTGAATTAATAAATATAGGATTGAATGTGTTAATAAGGGAAAAAACCAAGCTTTCAACAAGCAAAAAATAATGAAACCACAAGAAACAAGCAAATAAGAACAAAACAAGCATATGAAGAAGTCTTGGAAGCTATTAAAACACATGCATCATATTAGGATCAATTAGAATGAATCCTTATTTTATATTAAATGATAAATAACATTATGTATTGGGTCATTAGCTCATCCTTGGACTTGTCACATATGCATTTTCATATTCAAGCACTTACAAAAGGAATTAAACTTGAATTAAACTTGGAGATGCTTGTGTGGGATTAGAAAGAGATTTATATATCACCAATTTGTAACCCCAAGGATTTAGAGTTTGTAAGAGGTAGGTTCCCATTCTATTTTTTCTTTATGTTTATTTAATCCTCCTTCTCAATGAAAGGTGTATTCTCCTTCTTTATATATTTGTATAAAAGGTTAAAATGCTTATACTTATTATGTTCTTCATTCTTGTTGGAAATAGAATTTGACATAAATTAGTGGAGTCCTAAATTATGTGAGGTTTTTTTATCCTTTTTTCATATTGTGCTTAAAGTATTGATGAGTCTACTTGTGTGATTAAATAGTATTTTCATGGAATTTTGAGATTCATCCTCTTAGGATAGATTTTCTTAGCATATATGGGGGTTAGTTATGTGTTGTAGGAGGCAAAGAGTGTATGGTCTACTTGAAGAGGGATATTTTATGTTTATGGAGATAAGGGGAGATGTTTTTTTTATGGAAATTTATTACATTCTTGAAAGGATATGATACTTAAGCATGATATTATTGAGAGAACTCAAAAACCCTTGATATTGGATTTTGAGATCCATAGTAACAAAAACTCATCTTCTCTATACTAACAACTCTCCTAAGAAAATATCAAGAGTGATCTATCATATGTTATGGATAAATCCACATGTTTATGTACGTCTTTCAATGTTAATTTTTTTTACTTTGTGTGTGCATGGATCCATGTTACTCTCTCTTAGTAAGGCAAGATTATTCTTGAAATAATCATGCTAGTTAGGAGGGAGCTAAGATCCCATTGGTTTAGATATTAGAGGTTATAAGCTTGTGTTGAAATGTAGGGTGAACTATTGTAGCAATAACATCAAACTAATTCTACAAATTTGTATATGTTCATGTGTCAATGAAATCAATAGAAATGGAGAAAAAATATATAAAAAACCATGATAATACAATACATAACATTGGGTGTACTTGGAGAAACCCTTGTGGGAAAAACTTCAAAATCAAAGAGGGCATAAGTCTATGTTAATATTTAATAAAAATTTACATTGATACAACAAACTTCCTCTCTTCAATTTTACAACATTCTAACAATACCTATGTACCTATAAAATAATATATTAAAACCTCTATCTAAGGATCCAACATATAGATCATATAGAAACAAGAAAACATGAGTATTTTATAAAACTAGAGGAAAATACCATGGGCCCAAACTAGGCACCCAAGGGCCTCATTCAAAAATCCAATACCATGCTTCACATGGATAACCTCTTGGAAAAGTAAATGTAGCTCCTATAATCATGAAAACCCATTTGTAACTCCAAAGAAGGCATAAATAATATATGCAATTCTTACACCTAGAATAGT
This sequence comes from Sequoia sempervirens, assembly GCA_007258455.2. Lineage (NCBI taxonomy): Eukaryota > Viridiplantae > Streptophyta > Pinopsida > Cupressales > Cupressaceae > Sequoia > Sequoia sempervirens. Next base: position 12,752 of record VDFB02017239.1, read on the forward strand.
CATTATTGAAAACATCTTTGATTTGTAAGTCTTGGTAGGAACAACTCCCAAAGTAGGTGCATCATTTTTTCTAATCACACATATGGACCCGACTAATAATAAATAAGATAATTCACTTACCTTCGTAGTTCCTAGGATTAGGAAAGTGCAATAAATAACTTCTAATCAATCCATATTTTCTACTATTATATTGTAACCCCCATTATAAATATCATTACAACTAATATTTCAAGAATTAATGAAAATATTAATACATATATCTCTCACCCACCTTCATGGGAATTCAAATAATCATTCCCAAGATATTGGAGACACATGAAAGTATATCAAATTTACAAGGTTAATATCAACTTAATCCTAAAATTCTACCATACACAATCCAAGGCCCATGGCCTCCTTGCACTAAGAGAACTTTTCCTTTCTCATTGTCTTTGTAAGAGAATATACAATGTTATCCAAATTGTTAGTATTTTATAAACAGACCTTACCATTCTCTACCATTTTGTAAAAAAATGATAATATACATCAAGATGCTTATCATGAGCATGGTCCATTAGATTCTTATCCAGACAAATAACACTCTATCATGTTTAATTTAAACCTCCCTACAATAAAAATAATAATACATGAATATAGTCTTTGTAATGATACCAACTCCTTAGAGACATATGTACTAGTCATATAATTTAATTTGGTGGTGTAAAGAAAGTATGGGCTACCTCTTGTCTAGCTAACTACATTGTTAAACAAAAAGAATACATAACCACTAGTGGACCTTTGACTATCTAAGTCACTTGTCCAATTTGCATCAAAAAAGACATGTATGTACAATTTCTTACCCACATTTCATTAGTTCCATGATAAAATAATAAATAATTAAAATTTCCTCACAAATACGTAACCACCCTCTTAACAAAATTTCATTGCTTCTTATCAAGTTTTGACATAAACTTGCTAATAAATCTCATTGCTTGGGAAATGTCTAGTCTAGTGCAAACCATTGCATAAAATGGGATACCAACATCATTACATTAGGAACATTATAAATATCCTCAAAATCATCATTCAAATTAGGACACATATATATAAAGAAATATTGGTGCAAAAAAAAGGAATACTAATTGGTTTACAATTTTATTTAATATTTTTTTATAAAATAGTATCAACATAATTACTTTGACTTAGCTCCCTAATCAACCCCTTCTTATTGTTAATAAACAACATGACATTCACATACAAGAAAATGATTAGCATTTTATCACCAATAATATTAGCATAAACATGATGATCTTCACTCCTAACAAAACCCATTTTCAATAAAAATACGTCAAAATCAACTTCATATCTCTATGAATATCCCTTTAGTACTTATTTGGCCTTGTACCTCTCTAAATATCTATCTTCTCCAATTTTCTTTTTATACGCTTATTCAAACCAATGGGTTTTCTTCCCTCAAGAAAAATAACTAAATTATAAGTGTCACATTTGTCTAAGGACGTCATCTCCTCTTACATGGATTACATCTAAGTATTAATATCCTATAAAGATATAGCCTTCCTTAAAGATCTTGGTTCATCATCAATACATAACAAAGAAAATAAACAATAGAAATTTGGTAGAATATACTTGTCAACTAGGTTCTATTGTCTCATGAATCATCTCAAGGTTGGAGTAAGAGGTTGTGCATATTCTTCTACATGACCATATTGCTCATAAATATCATCTAAAGTATATTCTTCCTCTTCGTACTCTAATCTATCATTTTATTCTTCAACATGTGCATCTTCCTAATTTTTGACTTGGTCTCAAAATGCATTATTTTTCTTCCTTATTTTCCTTTTAGTTATATAGAATCTAAAAATGCTCTAAAATCCCTTAGAATCATATCTCTAAAATATATCATTTTTGGGGTTAGTGGATTCCAAATCTTATAACCTTTTATACTATAATCAATAAATATTAATCTATGTACTTTTATATCCAATTTAGATTGCCTTTATTTTAGAAAATGAATTAAATCCTCACAACTAAATACCCTTAAATGCGAAACAACTATTTTCTTACCTATCCACATTGTGTAAAGAGTTATGTCAAGAAGAGTTGAATAAGGAGATTAATGTACCAAGTAACAAGTAGTACTCATAGCCTTTTCCCAAAAGCACCATCGAGTTATGTACCACTTAACATAATTTTGGTTCTTTCCATCAAGGTTAAATTTATTATTTGTACAACTATTTCTTTTGTGGTGTGTAAGGGGTATTATTCTATCAAACAATAACTGCATGCTTATAGAAATTACCAAATTTCCTAGATCAATATTCACCACCATTATTAAATCTCAACACTTTAACTTTCTTTTCAATTTTCTTCTCAAGAAGTGCCCAAAACTCTTTAAAATTAAAAAAGAAACTTCAAATTTAGAACACAAAAAATGAAAGTGGCATAATATTAAGATTTACCCATAGAAACTGCATCCACTAGAACCAATACATCTAAATCAATGATTTATAATATCTTATTTTATTTTAAACTTCCATAAGGAAAATTTGATTTATTATGTTAGCCAAACACATAATGTTCACAAAAATAAAAATGCTTATCAAAGTAAATAAAAAATTTGTCAACCATATCTTTAGTAATAAGGGCCTAAAGACCCTTTTCACCAATGAGTCCCAACCGTTGGTGCCACAACATACATGTATTTTCATAATTGCTAGTTACATTATTAGAGTTAAAAAATATGAGGCATTCAACCTAAACAAAGTTTGAACGCAAGATACTTTAGCAACCAACAAATTTACTCTCACCAACTTGCAACCAGACTTGTCAAATTTCATATGGAATCTATAATCATTTAACTTGGATAAAAATATCATTCTAACAAGCCCTAATAAATGCATAACACTAGTAAGTTTTTTTAGCCGCCCATCATTGAAACACAATTGTACCTTCCTAGTCTAATATTATAATACAATTTGTTGTCATCCTGTAAACAAAGATTTTGGCTTCCAATAGCTTTCTAGCACTTCTAGGGTTTTTCACCTAAAAGGAGAAAGATGGACCAAATGCAAGGATGGATGCAATACGCCAAAATACAATGTCCTAATGCACTAAACTGAAAAAGAAAGATGATTATTAATGCAAAATCTAAGAAATGTAACTTGTTTGAAAACATAGTGATGTATGCAAAAACACCTAAGAATGCAAGTAAACAATGACATGATTAAACAAGACTAGAGAAATGCACCTAGAATCTAAAGTCTGATGCAGAGAGGTTCTAGAATCCTATAGAGTTGACTGGAAATGTTGACTCGGACACTTACGCCAAGCTGGGAAACTTAGTCCAGTTTTGAGGAAAATCTGTCAGAAAATGGGTACTTAGAAATGTAATTATAACTTTTCAGGCCTAGTACTGGGACTAATTTTCCATAGATGGTGACTTAGTCCACCTCAGAGTCTCAAGAAATTTGAGGACATGATTTTGTAGCTTTCGATCTACACTTCCCTTCCTGACAGGTGTTTGGTTCAGAAACTGTAGAAAACGAGCTGAAAAATGTCTCCAATCTTCAATTAGGGATTTGTTGACTTTGATGACTTTGATGAGTTGAAAACACTTTTTTGACACATTTCTCTTTGACAAATCTGCATACAAGTATTGCAAACACACATGCAAAGAGGGGAAAAAGGGTTAAGGGTTAGAGAATAGGGGTTTGCCTTGGTCAAACCCCATTTTGGTAATCAAACCCTAGATAATGAAATGAAATAGAAAGAGAATGATGAATAAACAACATGAAATGTCACAAACTCACCAAACCCTTGATGTTCAAATCTGAAGATATGTAATGAACTGCTCCAATGGATGACTTGATAATGCTTAGAGTGCTTGAATGCTTAATAATTGCTTGAATAATGAATTAGGATGCTTGAAGATGAATTAGATGAATGGGGGTTAATATGAGAGGAAAAACCCTTTATTTATACTTGATTTTCTAATATTTCCTAAAAATAACACATCACAAGCCAATGTCAAGGGTAAGAGAATAAAATCCCGCTAGAAAATAGAAATTATTTTTATTTTTGTGCCTAGTGGGACTAAGTCACCCTAGGTGGCGGCTTGGTCCCACCAAGACAATTTTACTGGGTGTCGGGGATTGAAGTGTATTTAATAAGGTTTAATAGGAATATTCTAAAAAATACACTTAAGTATGGCTGGAAAGTGCATTAAGGAGTCATTTAAACATAAGAAGGGTCAATTTAGTGATGGCAAGTCTTGAAAAGCATGAGTTTGTTACAACTCTTTACAACACTTTGAAATAAGACTTGGTAAGTGATAAAAAGGAGTTATTTAGGTGAATTATAATGAAAGGGTCCTAGAAAAGTGTGAAAGTGGGTTGCAACACTTCAGAACACTTTTGCAATAAATCCTAGAATTCTTAATGATCCATAAGGGTTCAAGACCTAATGTGAATGTGTTTATCACATTACAACATTAAATCTAGGAAAAATCAAGCCAAAGTCCATTAGGAGGGCTTGAACATGAGAAAAAGTAGAAGGGTTAATTTTTCCATGTCCACAGTTAGCACCCACTTTAGTGAGATCATGAACTTGCTTCAAACTCAAACTAGAAAGTAGCCCAACATGCAATCAAGAGGGATCCAAATGCATTGATGTTGGTAAGATGAGATAACAACAATCAAGAGGGATGATCAAGCCCCCGGGATGAAGATCCCATGGAAAACCAAACATAAATACAAAGGAACACACATGAAAATGACGAAAAAGAATGAAAGAGGGAAGTTGAAAGGAAATAAAGTCGGATCAAGCGTCGATCGTTTGTCCAGCCCGTTGTGGATTAGATCTAGGTTGTTTGTCCAGAAAAGAAATGCATACTCACTCTAGGGTGATGGAACTCATGGCTATTTGCTGAGTGAGAAGGCCCAAAATGTGAGAAACATACACTCATGGCTGATATGCACTCACACACATGCAGGTGGCTATGAGGAAAATTCATGCCTCGAAATGGGCTTCCCACTCAACCATATCAAAGTTATACCTCCTAATAACTTTAATAAGGTGCCAAAAAAAAAATGACATTTTGAGCTTCATGAGACAAGCAAAGCTTTGTATGCTTGGAGCTTATGAACAAACGTGATGGAACTACAAGCATGCAGGCTATGTTATGCAAGGTGACCATATAACAAATGTAAAATGCAACATGCAAAAGATGTTCAAAGGAGTCTTGCTAAGTTCATGCGAGGTCTATAACTTAGGGAACATTGTGTCTAATGTCTCCATGAGGAGATCAAAGAATAGAAAATTCACAACTTAGGGGATGCAAACATGTTGCATCAGAAGCTAAAAGGAATATAATATGCTAAGATAGATCATGCTTATGAAGGACACTACACCCAATGTCATCCAAAAATTTCAAATGCATCGTATGAAACAAGAAGGTTGCACTAAGAACCAAGAAAAAAAAGAAAAAATGCAAAATGAATAATGCCAATGTATGCCTCCACTTTAAAGGAATTGCTACACACTGTATGTGAGCAAGTACTTTAAAGTAGAAAATGAAAATGCAAAAAGAAAGAAGACATGAGAGCCAACTTGGAAAGCCCCTATGCCAAGTCATATGTTTCCGAGTAAGGCTACATCATGTGAAGGAAAGGAAAAAGAAAAAGGAAGGAGTTTCCCTCAAAATGAAAACACCAAACACATAAGGGATCTATGGATTTGGGGTCAGTATGTTCTTTGCTGCAATGTTTTGTAAAGAGCTCAGAACTGTCATCATTCCCCGAATACATAGAACTGGAAGAATGACACAAAGAAAGCGAAAAAAAAGAAAAAGAAAGATCTATTTGGGTCAACATGGAAGAGACATAGTATGTCTAAACACTTTGCATCGTCCCCAAAAGGAAATATAAGCAAAATGAAAATGAAAAAGCGAAAGAAAAAGAAAAAGATTTTGGGTCAACATGAAAGAGACATTGCAGTTTCAATGCCTTGCGTCATCCCCAAAAGAAAAACATAAGAAAAAGACAAAATAAAAGGCAAAGAAAAGGGGGCCTTTTGGGTCAACATGAAAGAGACATTGCAGTCTCAATGTCTTGCGTCATCCCCAAAAGGAAAAGGCAAGAAAAAGACAAAAGAAAAGAAAAGAAAAGAAAAGGGCCTTTTGGGTCAACATGAAAGAGACATTTCGGTCTCAATGCCTTGCATCATCCCCAAAAGGAAAACACAAGAAAAAGAAAAAAGAAAAGGAAAAGAAAAGGGGAGGGGGGTTTTTTTGGGGCAACATGAAAGAGACATTGCGGTCTCAATGCCTTGCGTCATCCCCAAAAGGAAAATGCAATCCAAGGACAAAAGAAAAGAAAAGGGGCCTTTTGGGTCAACATGAAAGAGAAATTTCGGTCTCAATGCCTTGTGTCATCCTCCAAAAGGAAAACACAAAACAAAAGCGAAAAGCAAAAGAAATGTACGACATATAGAAGAATGAAGGTACAAATAGAATAATGTCACAAAGAGAGAGAGAGAGAGAACATCAAACAACACATTACGGGATATGCACATGCAAACACACAAAAGAAAAAGGAAAATGCAAAAGACTAGTAAGGAAATTGCAAGTCAACCTTCAAGAAGGTCATCTGCCTCCCAATCTCAATCGGTATAAGTGGAAGGTAAATAACGCAGCTAGGGAACAATGACAAATGCATTACTAGGACAAGGCTAGCAACTTCTTTCCCCCACTGAGTACAAGACAAGGAGCCAAGATAGGTGATGGGAGATGTCATGTAATAGTGAGAATAGAATTTTCTACAATTATTACATGATAAGGTGTGTAATGGTGGTTTATGGAACTATTGGATAACAATTATCACCATCAAAATGATACTTGCTCAGTATTTCTTTCAATTGGTGACACTCATCACTTCTATGTCCAAGAACACGATGATATGCAGAATGTGGAATGTTAGCATCTTTATGATATATCACCAACCTATTCATAGGTGGTGATAGTATGAGTCCTTTGTTTAAAAGGATTTGCAATTTCCTTTCACATTCAGGTGGTGGACGGAGAGGAAACTTGAGTTTTTGCAACTTGTAAGGTATTTTGCATTTGCTAGATTCACCCTTTTCTCAAATTGAAGGAGGAGGACCCAAAGTGATCCTCTCATCCTTGTCATTGTTATTAGGTAAGGGTTGCTCTCGAGGAAGAAGGGCATTCAAATAGGGAGGGGAATCAAAGATCACTATGCCATCATCATGAAGTCTCCAATATTCTAAAGGAGGTTTGTTGTCATGAGGAGGATCTTGATATCCTAACCCTGTTGTGTTTCCATCTTTAGGATTTTGTTCTAAGAGTTGGTGAATGTTATGTTCTGTGGTGGTGTCACATCCTTGTTTGCTTAATATGTTAAAACATTTTCCATAGGTTTCTTCAAGGTTGATTGGGGTACTAATGAATTTGTTATCATAGTATGGTTGAGGGGTTGCTTGTGTAGAAAAACTAGGTCCACTTGATGGAGGGAACTTAGGTCCTTCATTTGTTTCAAGATGTAAGTAACCAAACATATCAGGAGGTGAGACTGTAGGAAGGTCTTGTTGTTTCATGGATGGGTAAAAGGATGCATTAGCTTCAAGGTTGTTAAGGAATTCATTTAGGAACTTATTCATGTTGTCATCATCTTCTCCAATGATGTCAACATCATGAGGAGGACATTCATGAGGATTTGAAGGATCATGAGGAAGCTCAAGGTAATTAGGATCAGTTCCAAAGGCATAGTTTGACATGTCCACTAAAGATTTTAATGACATCCAAAACTTATTAAAACAAAAAGCCATGATGTAAATGTATGAAAGAAAACTAAATGCAATAATATAACAAATCTGGAAACTCTGACAAAATGCAATAGTAGAAAATAGAGATGCAAAAAATGCCAGAAATTATAGTGCAAAATGTGCAAAAGGCCTAAGTCGCCAAGTGTGGCGAATTAGTCCCAATGATGATTTTTTTGGTATTTTTTAGAAATTTTAAATGCAATTTGATGCCTTTCAGATGTGCAGGTACAACTACAGTATGAAAATGTAGAATTTTGTTGTTTTCCAATTAAATATGATGGAAAAATGCAAGCTATATGAGCTTTTCACTAATGCAATTTTTAAAACCCTAGGATGCAAATTAAATAATGCAAAACCTAATTCAATGTTAATGCAAGGTAAAACTAGGATGCACTCAAAATCAAAAGCAAAAATGTTCTAAATTCGGGTTTACCAAAATGTAAACAAAGATTTTGGCTTTCAATGGCTTTCTAGCACTTCTAGGGTTTTCACCTAAAAGGAGAAAGATGGGCCAAAATGCAATGTACACATTCAAAATAAATGAAAGGATGGATGCAATATGCCTAAATACAATGTCCTAATGCACTAAATTGAAAAAATAAAGATGATTATAATTAATGCAAAATCTAAGAAATGCAACTTGTTTGAAAACACAGTGATGTATGCAAAAACACCTAAGAATGCAAGTAAACAATGATAGGATTAAACAAGACTAGGGAGAAGTGCACTTGGAATCATTCTAATGTAGAGAGGCTTTGGAATCCTATAGAGTTGATTGGAAATTTTGATTGGGACACTTACGCCAAGCTAGGTGACTTAGTCTAGTTTCGGGGAAAATCTGTTTGAACAAGAATCTGCCAAATGGGTACTCAAAATGTAAAAATCACTTTTCAGGCCTGGTAATGGGATTGATTCATCACAGATGGTGGCTTAGTCCAACTAGGAATCTCAAGAAATTCAGGACAAGATTTTGTAGCTTTCAGTCTGCACTTCCCTTCCTGATAGGTGCCTGGTTTAGAAACTGCAAAAAACGGGCTAAAAGATGTCTCCAAGCTTCAATTAGGGATTTGTTGACTTTTATGAATTTGATGAGTTGACAACACCTTTTTGACACCTTTCTCTTTGACAAAACTACATACAATACTTGCAAACACACATGCAAAGAGGGGGAAAAGGGTTAAGGGTTAGAGAATAGGGGTTTTCCTTGGTCAGACCCCACTTTGGTAATCAAACCCTAGATAATGAAATGAAATATAAAGAGAATGATGAATAAACAACATGAAATGTCACAAACTCACCAAACCCTTGATGTTGAAATCTGAAGATATGCAATGAAGTGCTCCAATGGATGACTGAATAATGCTTATAGTGCTTGAATGCTTGATAATTGCTTGAATAATGAATTAGGATGCTTGAAGATGAATTAGGTGAATGGGGTTTAAAATGAGAGGAAAAACCCTTTATTTATACTTTATTTTCTAATATTTCCCGAAAATAACACATCACAAGCCAACCTCAAGGGTAAGAGAATAAAATCCTACCAGAAAATTGAAATTATTTTGATTTTTGTGTCCAATGGGACTAAGTCGCCCCAAGTGGTGACTTGGTTCCACTAGGGAAATTTTATTGGGTGTCGGGGATTGAAGTGTATTTAATAAGGTTTAACGGGAATATTCTAAAAAATACACTTAAGTATGGCCGGAAAGTGCATTAAGGGGTCATTTAAACATAAGAAAGGGTCAATTTAGTGATGACAAGTCTAGAAAAGCGTGAGAGTTTGTTACAACTCTTTACAACACTTTGAAATAAGACTTGGTAAGTGATAAAAATGGGTTATTTAGGTGAATTATATTGAAAGGGTCCTAGAAAAGTGTGAAAGTGGGTTACAACACTTCACAACACTTTTGCAAGACATCCTAGAATTCTTAATGATTCACAAAGGTTTAATACCTAATGTGAATGTGTTGACCACATTACAACATTAAATCTAGGAAAAATCAAGCCAAAGTCCACTAGGAGGGCCTGGACATGAGAAAAAGTAGAAGGGTTACTTTTTTCGTGTCCACACATCCAAATATATTTCTCCTCCATCATAGGCATGGTAGGAAGAGAACCACTTCTTATGAGGAGTAATATAACATAAGCAACCTAATTCAATCAATGAATATTCATTAGAACAACATCGACAAAAATAAATAAAGCTTTGGATTCATGATTATTAGAGGATTTTTTAGTGGAGAGTCATAAGTCTTCTTCTTATTTTTGTACTTGTTCCTAGGGACTTTGAATAACCTCAATACTTATATCTCATGATAGAAGTTTTCTTATTCCCTTTAGACCCTCTTTTATCATTGGGGCTTCCTTTAACTTGTAGTGCATCTCTTGAGCTCTCACCCAAATATTTTATCCTCATTTCCTTTATGTTTGTTTGATTGTGGTGGGTATAGCCTTGCACTTGAAGTGGAAATTTCTATGAAGTTCTAGCGTGAGATGGTGCATGTATCACTTGATGTATTTACTTTTGGCCTTGATATTTTTGTGCAAGTTGGCTTGCCCCGTTTGTGGTTACAAGTCTTCTGTTGTTAGTAGGAGGAGTGGCTTTTAGTGGGGGCCAACGCACAAAGTGGCGTATGGGTAACTCATTGAGAGTTTCCTTAACCAGTGATAACCTAATAATTAATTAGGGGGTTTGGGTAGTGTCTCACTTTAATCCAAATAAGTTAGCCTCACTCATGGCTCAAGTGCTCGCTTAGGCTTGAGATGAGTGGGAAGGCCTGGAATGGCAAAGATCAACTACCTTGTCCTCTTGAAAGGTATGTTGATCCTGCATGAGTGAGAATGGGGTTCGGGGATTGGTTGAGGTTGTCAGGGTTTAACCAGGTAGGGGGGCGGTAACCTATGAAGATCCGCATTGGGTAACCCATGTCAAGCTTATGTGATGACACTCCACCCTCTAGCAACCTTGTGTGTTTGTTGTTTCCCCTTGTTGTTCTTATACCTCTGGAAGCAGTTGTACCTTATGTATATTGAGGCAATTGTTTCTTTATGTTAATTGTTGAAGCCTCCTTTCAGTTATTTGATGTTGCATATATGCCTCATGGAAACCTTATTGATGCTAATGAAAGGTTCCCATTGATATTTATTGTTGGATGATACCGCGATCTCATTTGAGGGTTGTTGGGTCTTATTGTTGTTGGCACCTCTTTGGTTATTTAGTGTTGATCTATGAAATTGGGAATTGGTTCTTGTTGGTTTTCCATTTTTTTGTTGTCGTTATATGTTGATGATGTGAGATGTTTCTTGTGTTTATTGTTTCTTTGCTTGTGGAGTCTTGTTAAACCTTGTACTCTTGATTTTTTTATGTTGAGGGTCCTTCTTGTCATCTCCTAGCATAGGGGGTGGGTCTTCGGACCCACGTGGTCGGGTGGAACATGCTATGCACCCCATTGGGTTCCCAATCAATGTTCGTGAAGTGCAGAGTTTGTGTCGTTGCAAAGAATCCATAGCTTCACCACTGTTCATTTATACCATGTTCATTTCTGTATTTCTCTTGTAATCAATATATCATTCCCACTATGTGTTGGGAAGCACAGTTGTGCATATGTAATCTTGAAAGCAATACAATTTCTCATTATCAATGTATTTGTATAACCCGATTTGATCAATGTAATGTATCTATGTTTATAATCTCTCCATTATGTTATGTGTCGTATATGGATACTTCTCATTTATGTAATGTCATGAATGGATGGTTTATAATGTAATCTTGGAATTCGTTCGTTATCGCTATGGTATTAGTTTAGGTTTTCGTAATGTCATCTTGCATACCCTAGAGGATGTAGTTGGTATTGTAATTGCATAACTGCTTTATATGTGATGTATGTTCATGTTCATCTTGTGTGATGTTCTTCTTTCAAAACAAATTATGTGGTAATTTGTTAGTTTGTTGTCCTTTGGGGTTCGCACGGTGGGGGGTTACAAGTGGGCTTAATTGGCTCCACTCATTTTCCATAGAGCCTCTAAATATGCAATTTTAATTGGCACTCTATAGAGAAATTTTCTTAGCATCTTTATGGCTCCAAATATATGGATAATTGTATAATCTTAATGCAAAAACTAGTGCCCCCAATTATACAAGCCCTCAACATGTGGTTGATCCATGGGCCTGAGAAATTTAAGAAATATTATGGAAAGTCTAGGCTTGCTATATCCTAGTTGATGAAATATGAAAGCCACAAAATAATCCTCAAATATGTAGAAATGGGACTTGGGGTCATATTTTTCTAGGTAAGGAATCCATAATTGCATAGGTCTATATGCTCACATTTTAGATGTATTCTTGTATGGTTGCATATTTATTTTTTTATTCCATGAATATTTAAAGGTGTAAATATAAATGTGACACAACAAGGAATACCACTTGAAGGATTTTACATCACCACTTGAAGGATTTAACATTTATATCAGTAACAACACATGAGAGGTAAGCAATAAAAAATTATCACCTGTTTATGCAATGAAAATGTTTAGATCAATATCAACTCTTGATAAATACATAATAAAAAACTACACAAGTATACATGATAAATATAGACATGGAGATAATCTATAATATACAATATAGTGTAAATTAACAATTAAGTATAATATTACTATGAAACACACTAGGAATGGGAGACTAGAATTGATTTACAAGCTTTGTCAATGATCTATTTTGAGAAAATACCCTCCAATCTAACAATTGATAGTGGATCAATTGATGTAAATTTAGAAATCATAAAAATGTGATGTGATGAACAAATGAAATGAATGTGAGAATATGTTTTTCTTAAATACAAATCCACACTCAGTTTTAGGTCATGTAGCCCACAAAAATGTAGTAAGCTTTGTATCAGTGATTGAACACATCAAAACTAAATTACCTATAATTTAATCAATGATTACACATTTTTTTCTAAATTTCCTATAATCACATTGGTAAGCATACTACCTTTTCCCTAAATTAGCGATAATTATGGGGGTGATGCCATTGTCAAGAAAAAAATTAATAAAAATTGGTGAGAGATGAAACCATAATTTAAAAAAAAACAAAAATTTAAATGGTAGGTGATTGGACTAAGATTAAAATTGACTCAATCCTATCTAATTGATTGGACCCAAAATGGATTAAAAATTGTGGTGATCAAAATATATTTTGAAAAATTAAAAGATCTATTCAAGGAAAATGTATTTTATGTACATGAAAATTGCATCAAATTTGGATGAAATTTTATAGTAGTAAACATATTATTCAATATTTTTAGATCCTCAAAAGTAGAAAGTCACCAACAAGCAATAGATTTCCACTAAAAACTGACTAAGTGTGAACCCCTAAACCTAGCCCCATGCAATTGGGAAGATGCAAGGGATCACTACATAAGGCTCAACAAATGTGAGTGAGGGAATTCCATCCCCATATATTGGCCGCACATAACTTGATAGATGGGAAAAATCACCACCAAAGGCCAGGGAAGGTGAGAGGAGGGGGAAGTATGTGTGTGAAATGATATCATGCACTCTATTCCAAGTCTCATGCAACCATGCATTTGTAATGGCCCATCACCAAAGACCAAGACTAGGTAGGCATGTCTTTAGCATTAGATTATTTTTTACTTGAATAGATTTTAATGATGGTTATTTTGTCTACTAGGTCCAATAGTAGGCTAACTCTTTGAAAATTTACTCTCGATGAGGTATAAGCAAGTTGGTTTCACCTATAAGCCTCTAAGATAAATATATGAGATTAGATATGTGGGGAAGGGGGAGATATAAGCATGGAATAATCATTAATATTTCACTAAACATGTGGTGATGTATGTAAGGAAGGTTAAAGAGTGGTAATTATAGTGGAAATGTGTGATGTGAAAAAGGAATGATATCCAAGAATCATGTAAACTTGATTAATTTAAACTATTATAAGCAAGGGAAACCAAAATTGAAATTGCTAAAAGGGAAACAAAATGTAGTGTAGAGAAACGAAACTCTATGCTAACATAAAATATAAAATGTAAGACTATAAATATCTAGACATAATATCCTTTAAGATGAAGGCATTAATAATTCCATAAACTCTTCATCATCCATAGTGCATAAGTGAAAGGAACATTACCTAGGTCTTCCATCATGTAGCATATTCTTAACCATGAATGTTGAGCATTCTTGTCAAATTTTGATAGGTCATCAATGGCACTCTACCCATTAGATAGGTGGTCAACTTCAGACACTATCTCTTAAAGGCTTGCTAATAATATCATAGTTCATAATAAATCCTCTATAATAGGTCAAGAAGCTCATAATAGCATGCATCTCTTGACAATTTTGGGGAGTTTTTTATTTGCTTAAATCAACATGCATTCTTAGGCACCCATTCTATGAGACCACATTCATTACATAGTTATCATACTCCTATGGTAGCTTAAAAAACTTGTGAGTTGATAGTTCTAATAATCACTCAAATTATATTCTTTTTTGTAGAACCATAAACACCATCTCGAACTTCTATCTCTTTTTGTGAGATATTAACTTGCAACCTAGATGAATCTCCTCTTATACAAAGGATCACTTATAGAATTGTTATGAAGTATGTGGGAATGGATGAGGTTCTCAAAGTAATATTAGAGTATGTCTAAAAGGAATCAAACTCTTCATCATCAACAATATTAACCACATATATATACTAAAAGCATCCCCAAGAATAGCCATGATGCTAGGAGCACAAATTCATAGAGAAAGTACATCAAAAGGAAAGATGAAGGGTTTATCTTTCTTTAGAAGTAATTTAATTTAAGAAATAATCTTTGTTAAATGAACCATAGCTCCAAAACATTCACCTTTGTGAGGTTAAGTTTTTGGTTGATTCACAAGGGCTTCAAATTTTGACATCTCAATCTTCTTGATGGGCGTGAAGGAGGAAGGAGTGTTAATTTTATTGGTTGAAAGTTCATAATTATCATTAATCTCAAGCTTCTTCTTAGCTCTTTCTAATCTAACTATATTGAAGCGATACAGATCCCCTTTTTCTACAAAAACTCACCCTAAATGGAGAGACCATATCTCTTAAAACAAGGTGGAGGGAATGGACTTCATAAGGTATCTCTTAAGGAAAGTTGTATCTATTATCCCTATCCATAACTTAAAAATTAGTAATGGTGGTAATGGTGTTATTAGGTCGAAGAGTAATTGTTAGAACAAAATTTTATTAGGGGTTATACCCTTGTAATATATATATATATATATATATATATATGTAAGGTTATAAAAGCTTATATATTAAATGCTTAATTAAGCATATCCCATTTAAAATAATTATATTCTAATAAATATTATATTATTAATTATTTATAAATGGTAGTTTTGAATAGGTGTGAATAATACCCCTTCAAGTCTTTTGCAACCCCTCCTCCTATATTTAAAGAGGTTCTCTCTCATTGAGAATTGGTAAAAAATGAATTTTTTGTGCAAAACTATAAAGTCCATGCGGAAGTGGGGAGAATTAGTTCCCTAGGTTTGGTCTATTTTTTAATAGATCGTCATGTAATTATTTTATAATGGAATGATTCTTTATGGGGATTTTTACCTGGAAGGGTTTTCCCCATGCATATATTATGTAATGTATTAAATCTATGTATCTTGTAATTCTTATTTTATTTATCTTATACTTAATTTAAGGATTAGTAACGTAAAATTCTATTTTTTAATAGTCATAGGGAAGGAAATCCTCAAAAAAATTACCTTCAAGTTATTTTACCTTCAAAGGGTGTTTTAGAAACTAGTAATGTTAGTCTCCCTATATCTGATCTTTTACAGAAGGGAGAGGGGGACCACATTAAATATAGATATATCATTCACCAAGGATCTCTTTATGCAATTATCATAAGCCCACACTTGTATATATAATACAAAGTCCCATCTTCTTGCAAGTTCAACCTTAGAAGGCATCCACCAAATCTCATAAAAGAAAATTTCATCACATAATTTTGAGTTATGTAGGTTGAGGTCAAGTTCAACATGGTTAACCTAGGTGTCTAGAGAACTTGTAATGTCATTTAGGTACTTCAATACAAATAATTTTAAAAAAATCCTTATATACAAGGGATTTCTTACAAATGTCAATGAATGAGATATCAAAAATGGTGGGCTAGATGTCCTTCGCCAAGTCATAGTATCCCATAAGAGGGAGACACTTACAATATATGATACCATGTTAGATTAATTCTTATAACCAATGATTAATTTTAATTTTTTGACTTTGTCTAACTCCACTAGAACAAGGGATTTGGATTTTCCCTTTAATTAAGAGGAGAGGACAATTTGGGGTAGGGGCCCTATCTTGATTGGCTAAAGCATACTATTGCAAGAAAGATGTCATGAGGTCCAATCTCCCCCCCATCTCCATGGTATTGGAGGGAATGTCATGCCAGTGTCACTGGTCATGTGAAAAAAGTTTACCATGTGTATTGCAATTTATAGGGGGCTACCCAATTCCTATAGTCTAAAAAGAAGGAGATGACAAGTTATAGTCTTCTACAATAGAGACTACATCTAAACCAAACAAGAATAAGTTTATTATATTATGTATTAGGCCCTTTATGGGTATAATTTTGGAAGAGATTTTGTTAAATCATTATTTTTGTGTTCTAATGGGAAACACCTAGTATGTGTTGGGAGAAGGGTTATCCAAATAATTAATACAAATTTCTATTAAATTTTTTTGTTAATCCTTAGATAACATTTAGATCTATATTTTGTAATCCTAAAAAGCCTCATTGTTTCACCC
Organism: Sequoia sempervirens; assembly: GCA_007258455.2. NCBI lineage: Eukaryota > Viridiplantae > Streptophyta > Pinopsida > Cupressales > Cupressaceae > Sequoia > Sequoia sempervirens. The sequence goes on from VDFB02017239.1 coordinate 29,406, forward strand.
CTTAGTCCTATGAAAGTCAAAATATTAGGTGGGATCATAATTATGAATTCAACAGCAAGAATTGGGATGAATATTATCAATATTTTTTTGTATTGTGAGATTTATTATCCTAGTAATAGTTTTTTTAGGGAGGGTAATCAATAATATTAATGACTTAATTCAGGTTTCTATGTTCATTGTTGTCACCACTATTGGAGCAATCATTATTACTACAATAGTTGACATTGTTCTTATTTTGAGGGGTATTATAAACCATTCTTGTAGTCACACTCCTATTTCTCTTAAATATTTTATGTGTAGAAGTGTTGTTTCTAGTGCTTTGGTTTTCGCTCTACCCAAAAGTGACTAGTCTCCCATTAAAACCATACATCTATCTACCACTATCAATAGTAGCTTGATCAATACAAAAAAATAGTTTCTAAGGCTACTGCAAAAAGACTTGTAGGGAATTTTTGTACATCCTCTTTTGTTTTCTTGTAAATGAAGTGTATTAAAAATCATACAACTTACAATGGTCCATGTGAGAGATGTTAGTAGAGGAATAGAGGAACTAACTTGATCAAGCAACAAAGTGGGTCGTTGACTCAATATAATATTTTTTAATATGAAAGAACTCTATTATTCTAGTTTTAAGGATTGTGCTCATGTCAAAGGTATACAAAAACTCAACAAAATCACTAATCACTTGGTTGAATGAGTGGATGGAACGCTCAATTATTCCATTATACTAGTCAAGTATAAAACCTTTTAAGGTCTTAGGGAAGATCTTAAGAAAATAGCATCCTAGGATAAAAATAATCTAATAATTGTGGTATAAATATGAATATGAGCACTAGGGTCTCCCTCTCCCTTAAATTTAGGAAGATCAAGAAGTGACATTAGAATAACCACACTCCTAATCACAATCCAATAGCTATTTTAGGTATTTAAGATGCATATTTGAGGTGAAATCATGGACAAAGGGGTGAGAAAGAAGATGATATCCTAAATAAAAAGGGTGGGATATTGTTGAAAAATATGAGAGGTATAATGCATTGAGGTGTGTGAAGCTTCCTAGGGTATACCTAGATTCTCGCCTGAAAGGTAAGGCTAATAGCTATCAAATAATTAGTCTTAGATTATTAGTGGTAATAGGGAGGGATTTGTCTATCTAGGTGGCCAATGGTGTGATGTTTGTGCCCTAGAGAAAGGGAAATATAATTGGTATGTTGACCATGGATAGGAATTTTCTAGTTATCCTCTTGACAAGGTGAAGTTGAATATCGATTAGTTTATAATTATCTAATATAGTCAACCAAACTAGAAGTAAGATTCCTTAGGAGTGAGAGTCTGCCATCTAATTCAAGGATTTGTATTCCTATGCTAAGTTCAAGAGTGTATCCTAGTGGTTATCTTAGTACTTTGAACTATAGATATTTCATATTCCATAGATTTCACCTCTAATTCCATCTCCCATATACTAGAGATGTGATGAAGAACACTCTATATCTCACTTTCTTTATGGAGTGTTATCCGACAATCATTTTGGTTCCTTGATGCACATTGGCCTTAAATGGCCCAATTTGGGAGTCATGGACCTATTCATTTTCATTTTAGGGGGGATTCCTAGGTTAGGAAGTTCCCCCATCAAAATTTAGTTGGGAATGAAATTGGGAGTTCTTTGTGAAGGTTTGATTTTTTCCTTTCTAACTAACAATATTATCTCTCTTTTTCCTCAAACTTGCAAGCTATTTTTTTATATTTCTCTTCTATTCTTGGTGAATGAATCATCAAAAAAACTAATTTTTCTAGGTATATAAACTTGTAGGAAAGGATAAATGATGTAATTAAACCAATCATTATATCCTCCCTCTAACTAAAAGGGGAGTTGTGATTCTACTAATATACCTCTTCATTATTTGGAATGAAAAATTTAAAGTAGTTGAATCCCTCTACACTTACAATGTTCAAGATGTTAAAAGAACCGTCAAATAAAGAATGGTAAATAAGAGAGAGGGAAGGAGAAAGAGGACTAGTGACCAAGAGAGAATAGGTTACACTCGATTTGTAGAATGAGAACAAAGAGCTAGAGATTCCATGTCAAGTTTACTATATGTTTGTATACAAAAAATATAATGAGAAAAAATCCACTTCATGTGAATTTGTGTCATGCTACAAAAAGACATAAATTCTTGGTAAGAGATCCAAAAATAAACTCAAATCAAGACTCTAGGATCACAATGAAATAATTCCCTAAGGAGACCATAAGTGGGACCATGTATTGGCCATATGATTTTTCTTGGTGATATGGAAGTATATTTGGTTGGAAGGAGAGGGGTTTACAATGTACATTTTATGACTACACCGTTACCATAAAAATTAAATTGCATGGATCTTGACCAAAGATTAGTTCAAAAGAGACTATGATAAAGGAAGGCCTAAGAATAATTCAATATCATTTGTTGGGCCTTAAGGTTTCCTAAGGAGGCTTTGGATATTGATGAAATAAAATCATCTGCAAGAGAGATCCTCAAGGATGGAGTGGTGGATGAGAGGCAATTGGAAGTCAATAATGTGAGGTGTTATATAGAAATGTTTGAATCCATTCATAAGACATAGAGTGAGTCTCAAATCTAGTAGAGGAATAGTGATTCTTAATTATTCTTTGAGCACATTTAATTACTCAAGGAGAAGCATTTGAAAGGTAGTAGTGATAAGAAACTCTTCTCACAACCCTTTGTAATGTTGGGTTGGATTACAAAGCACATGAAAGTGTAGGAATGTAGATAGTTTCTATAGTACTTTGGTGGGGTTTATTATTTTCTATTATTTTTATTTTAAAATTGTTATAATGCATGAAATATATATTAGTTAGTGTATAACTTAAAACTACTCTAAGCATGTAATTATAAAGCAAAAATTATCCTATATTTATGCAAATATAAATGTATTATTCCTATGTGTTTGTTTCCTACACATATTTTCATTAATGCAAATTAACTACCATGATGCTTTTAAAAAAACAACAAAAGTACATAAATATAACTTTTTCAATTTTTCTAATATGCAAGTGAAGTTTGACAACTCTAGAATTCAAGATCAACCCTAGATGCAATCCTATATGTCAAGATTATTCTATGAGTAGCTAATATTCAATTTCTAATTAGCTTTCCATGATTGGATAAGTTCTAAGTATCTAATGAAAATAAATATATATAGTATGTTTCTATTTAGAATATGATAATAAAATTTGAATGTTTAAGCCATGTTTCAATACTTAAAATGATAAATGAACATATACACAAGGTATATTGATGTTTCAAAATATTCTCAAGCTCATCCTGGTGTGTTCATAAGCATGTATGAGCTAATAAGAAGCATGAAAAATAAGGATGGTAGTCACACAAGTGTTCAAAGAGGTTTCAATATGACAAACTAACAAATTTCAAGTGTGTACAAAGTTGTATGAGTAGGAAATGAATGCCAAATATATAGAAGGCTACAAATATAATAGAATAGTGATGAAATAATAGACAAAGGATCCAATGAAGGATTATCCAACCATGCAAAAAAAAAAAAACACACAATCATATAATGAGACTCCAATGAAATATAAAACAACATATGAAATTTGTTGATTCTCAGTCATAAATAAATTATAATATGCCACCATGGGATTCCAACATGCTAGGCATTAGTTTATTATTTATAAATATGTAAATTAATAGCTACATAATATTACAATACAGTGCTCAAGCTTGAATTCCAAATTGAATCTCTAACTTGACTCCTTTTTAAAATTATTGAAGATTAGGAAAATTAGGTCAGAAGCTAGAATCCTAAACAACAACCATAAACTGTTAGATTCAAGCTATAAAATCCCAATCTAACAATAGAGCATAAATACGACATAAGAAATCAAATGAAAACAAACAAACATACCTTCCTATGTCAATATTGCTTCACCTCCATTGCTCTTCTCCTTTTCACTTTTACAAGCTTTGTAATGTGGCTCTTAGTTTTTTTGTGTGCATAAATCAATTAGCTCATGACGATAATAATGAAAAAAAATCAAATATTATGGTTGAAAATATGAAGAAATGGAGACCAAATTTATAGATGATTCAAGTGCAATCGACATATGAGATTGAATAGATGATCAACGATCAAGATCGAATGAGACAATTTGCATGGAAAGTTGCTCATTTTTTAAATGGAAAAATTGTATAGTAGCAAATTTCACTAATAATAACCTTATGTATGTTGGTTTCAATAGAAAATTGCATGGCATCAACACATTATGAATTTAGGGAGTTGCAAATTCCCAACTGAATAACACAAATTGTTTAGTAAGTTTCCTTAGGGAGTGCAGTCTCGTGGGTTCACTCAAAGTAGCATATGTTAAAATATGGCTTTTAGAATAAGCCTTGGATGTTTTTAAGCAACTGACATTGGCAAGTGTAGAACTAAACTCTGCATCCTTTGGGAGCACAATCCTAGTGCTATATTGGGAGCTTGGGAACAACATATAAAGATACATCGAAAATAGAAAAAACTTGATTTTTGTTAGATGTAGTTATGACTCATAACTGCACTGATAGACAAGTGTGAAAATTGGAGTTGCATTTAGTAGGAACAAGTTTTGGTAGGGACGATTTTCCCACAAGTAGTGTGTATGTCCTAGACTAGTTGCACATAGAATATAATCCAGAAAAACTCAAATAGCAGATATTATTTTATTTTATTTTGATTGCAAACATATTCAATAAATGGAAAACTACTCTAGTGCTCTGATACAACTCACTAGGTATATGTAGCATACAAATGGATCTCCCTTGAAGTTCTTGAAAATTTTACAACATACGAATTGCGCCTTCAAGTTGTCATGGATATGCTACACAACCCTGCTACCGCCTTGGTTTTCCCAAATCTTCTAGTTGCCCTCCTCCCTTGATTGAACCCACGGGATTGCACTCCATAAGGAAAATTACTAAACAATTTGTGTTATTGAGTTGGGCATTTTGCAACTCCCTGAATTTTATAATGTGTTGATGCCATGCAAGTTTCTCATTTGTGTTATTGAGTTGGTTTCATACTGTTTTATTGAATATATTTTTCTAAATTAAGTTTTGAAGTGTAGCACATAATTTTTTTTGTATGTATCGAAATTCTATTTTTTTTGTTGGATCAAGGGCATCAATACCAAGAGCATAGATATTTTTTTTCAGAATTTTCTTGGTAATCTACTATTTTTCAACACGTGCAAAACAAAAAGCTTAATTTTTGATGAAAAACCTACATTCACAAGAAATTAAAAATAAATATAATAATAAAATTAAATATATTTAAAATTGTACTTTTTGGGAAGCTTATAATAAGGAATACATACTTACAAAACATAAATTTTAAATGAATTCATTTGATCCCCCAAAAGGTAAATCAAAAGTGGTTTTTAATCAACATTTTGATAGGTGTAGAGGAGAATCCATTATAGGTATGGTTTAAAACTAGTGGGGTTCTTGTAACATACACCAACTAAACACCAATTAAGTATATAAAATTAGAGAATAACCACTCAGTTAATCACTAATTAAGAATGAAGATCAATGTAATATATGGAGTTACTATAAATTCAATCTAAGGAGTCAAACAGTTGGCTTTTATTTTCCAACATTATAGAGTGATTTTACAACCTTACCTGTATCACAAGTTCATAGCAACACCTTGGCATAAAAACCGAATTATAATAAATTACAATTGCTAATACACACCTTTTGAAAGCAGGTTGATAACATAAGCAACCAATTTACTTATAATAGCCATGCCCATTTTTTACTTTAGCTTGAAGTGGAAGAAGAGAGAGAGAGAGAGAGAGCATCACCGGAATGATTTTCGCCCTGCCATGAAGCCATAGGCTTCCCCGTGCTACCCTATGAAGGGAGCCCAACCCATCACGAAGAGTCTAGCAATCCATGGCCAACAAGTGTGAAATCTATGTAGCTATGGGATAACAGACACATGCAACCTATTAATACCTCAATCAAAAATATAAGCATATTTCCTACCCACGGTGTGAGACAACTTAATTCAAACAGTCCTCTCCTATTTTAATTAACTCCCTTGTCCAAGCATTTGTTTATTATTTGAACTATCCTGGTAGACATTTGCACCTTTACACATGTTCAAATATTTATCACCTTTATATGTTATTTAGTCAAGCATTAGGGCTTATGACTTTGGCTACAATTTCAAACATAACTCCCTCTAACACAATGGAGTATGCCCTTAGGATTTCTAAAGTAAAAACTAAAACTAGTATGGCTTTCCTTTCATTTCAGTTTAATCAATCACTAGGTTTCTTTTTCATATTTGAATTCAGTTGACCCATCTTACATGTAAAACTAGTACTATATGGATTCACTCTTAGATTACCAAATGCAGAAAAACCATAATTCAACAAGGTACTTTGCAGTGAGCATAAGAACTTCAATGTAGAGTTAGGGTCATTACACCAAAGAAACCATAACTAGAATTCATCAACATATAATGCAACACTTTTATTCTTGATAATAAGTCAATTTAGTTGTTGCAAAGTTCAATCTAGGCAAGAGCAACAACTATTGAACAAATGGTTTACTCAACCATAACACAGAACCTCAGAAAATATGCTTTATACAACTCAACTTTTAAATGGTTATGTATAGTCTCTGGGTCATAGGGCTGTAAATGAACAACAAGGCTAATGAAGTACTTCCCCATGGTTATTGTATACTACTACAACAGTCACGTGGAAGTACCTTCATCATTAATTTATTGGCCCTTATATTCACAAAGCAATTGTAGACCTAGGGTTTTAGTTCAAGCAAGTTTTGTTTGTAAGAGAGGTAATTTTATTCTTGCTCTCTTGTTAATCAAATATGCAATTGCCAAACAAAAAATACAATCCTCAAGCTAAGATGGATCTTGGATAAACTACCAAATGCCAAAACATTTGAGTGTGGCAGCTAATATGTAGCTGATAATTTAAAAATGAGATAACTATTAAGCTCATATCTCATCTACAACAACCGAAAATTAGAATATTAATAAATAAGAATATTAATAAACCCTGTATCTTATATTTATGCCACCGTCAACATTGTAATATTCCAAATGACAAATAATATTTACTAGCTCCCAATATGATGTAACATACCCAACAATATTCATGGCTTATGTAGTGGAACCCACATTAAGGATGCAATCAATACTCATAATAGAAATATTAGACTTGTTTTATTCTCAATTGTACGATGGTCCCCACAAACCCATTTGATGAACTATGCCTGACTTTCAAAGGCTGCAATCCAATATTTATAAGGCTAAGGTAGCCTATGAGGTACTCTTAAGTGTTATTCTACATTATATGAAAACTTCTAGATGAGATTTGATTCATATAGGGCCACCATAAATAATTTGTTGTTCAACAGCAAGCAAAATAAAGTAACAACAATAATTCTTCCATAAAAATACTGGAAATACCTCACAGTAACAATTGAAATTACAAGGGGTGTTGATTCGATGATGTTGCTCAATTTATTTGCAAATGTGAATTGAATAATTCATAATCAGGAGAAAATTAAATAGCATCCCATACCTAATTATTATTAATTGTAGAGATCATTGCTACATCCCCACTGTAAGCAGCCTCTACCATTTTTCCTCTTTATTCTCCTCCAAAACTGAATGAATAATAATCCTCCTTTACTTTGATTTATTACCTCTCATACTTCCTTCCATGCTACGTGGAGATAGGGGTAGTTTTTCATGTGCTAGTTGTTATTTTTTCTTAACTCCTTTGCTTACAATTGACAACTGGTTGTTAAACCCTGCTTGTTGGCTCTCTTTATTTTTGTTGTTTTGGAGAACATATGGGGCCAGCGTACCATTTTAAGGTACCTTTAAAAAATAGTTTTGTCTTTTTTTGCTTGGGTCCCACCATTACACATTTATTAAGGGAATGGATATTATTATTGTTTTCCCTTCTTTCTTTTATTTATTTATTTTTTTAACATATTTTCCTCTCAGCTTGTGGGTCCCACCTCAAGCTTAATATTTTTGTTTGTTTGGTTTTTTTTGTTTTCTTTTGATTTGTATTATATATTTTCATTAAAAGGAATATTCAAATATATTACTTATTTTATATAAAAGAAGATATTTATTTGATTTTATTTGTTATTTATTGTTTGTTTTTTTCTTTTTTAATTATAAATTACTCATTATAAAATGAATATAAATATAAAATAGTGATTTAAAATTTAAATTGAATTTTGGTCTCAAAAGCAATACACCTTATTTACCCTTCCCAACGCAATGTGTGACCTGGAAATTGCACTACGTGATCGTGTGTACTACACTCACAAAATTGCCCCCGGATGGCTAGACTCCCCTTCCCAATGATACTCTCTCTCTTCGGCGAGAGTGTGTAACTGCCCTAACACTCAAAACATTAGGAATAACATTGATAGGGAGGTTGGATGAATCAATCACTGATTCATGCTCTAGGTCTTGTTTGGAAGACCTCTAAGGTGTCTCACTCCACCACTTGCAACCTATAGGACCTCTTCCTTCTTAGGGTCCCCTAATTTCTCCTTCCAACCCAACTATCAACTTAGTTCCTCCTACCAAGTCAAGACTTGGTGCAATCTTGAAACACTTGCCTTAGCCCTTAATCCACCCTAAAGGCTACAAACCTCCAAATCTTGAATTTAGTTTGCAGGGGTGTGGAGGTGTTTCTAAGACTTCAATCCATCCTACTTTGGTTCTTAGGGTCCACTTGACTCCATTTCCTAGTCACTTCCACCAAACCCTCATTTAGGCCTAAAAACACTACTAGCCCTAGGAGCCCCAATTAGGCCTCCTTCTCTGAGAAATCAGGTTAGTTCTCCAAATCTTTCCAAAGAACACCCCATCTTTTCTTGGGATTCCTGGTTCATATGAACACCTCTCAAATATTTTTGGGGTCTTGGGTCTCAGTTGTCCGTACAAAGGCTTAACCCACAATTTAGCAAAATTAGGCACAAACCCTTCCCTAACTTCACTGCAAACTGTTATGTATTCCTACACTGATGGATTGATGGAGCTTCCTCCCTCCATGCTATGTCTTTGCAAGGCATGTACGCCCTCTCCACACACTCTCACAGAAAATGGTCACCCCCGCAAGTGCTTCCAGCCAGGACTCTTCCTGGCTCGCCTAGGGAAGACTTCCACAGTAGCTCCTTGTGTTTCAAAGGCCCTAAACCCTACTATATTTATAGCCATGGAGTCTAGTCACTATTCCCAAAGGTCCGTACAATTTGTACGGTGGGAAAGTGAACTAATACCCCATTCTTCACAAACTGCTTGGTTCAGACCAGCGACATCAAGAAAACAAAAATATTTACCAACAATGCTTGAAATTGAATTAGAAAACTATCTAAATGCCACAAAAAACTTGAAGAATAACTACTCGACATCCTATACAAACTACAGTGCCATGTTCAATTCATTAAAGCAACACTTCTAAGCAAAAAACAGGAAATTCACTCTCAAACACAATTGCTTCTCTTGAATTCACAAAACTTTAAAACATAACAAATGCTTCTAACCCCACTCCAATGTCGAGGCATTCCATAAATAGGGTCTCCAATTCAGTTATCCTCTTCTTGGTCACTTGTATCTCCAATTGAGCAACAAGTTCAAATACTTAGCCAAAAATCCTAAAAATCCAAAACCTTATTTTGAGCTAAAACCTTATGATACCTATTCTATGGTCAACATGACCTTCATCTGATCAAAACCAACAAGAATGCCACTAAGGTTTACATTCAAATACAAATGAACTAAATTTGATTTCTTAATTGTTCTAGACAAAGTTGTCCTAGACAAACTTTCTAAACAATCTATGGCAACCTATGGGTGCTCACATAAACATTATCCCATTACAATAATAAAATTCAATCATATAGCTATGTATGAAATTATAGAAACTCATTCATAACACCATAATTAACCTCATTGGTGTATCATAAATGATTAGTTTTTAACAACTAATTGAAACAACTGATTTTTATATATAGATGAAACACCATACAAGACAACATGATAGAAATTTAGGGCCAACCATTATGACAATTAGGTTTCATATTTAGTTGAACATCCATATCAAAATGATAATACAAAATTTAGGGTCAGGTCACAATTAGGGTTGTGACATCCTTTCCCCCTAAGGATAGTCATGTCTTGATGACTATATGATACAAACGGGATCACCGCAATGTCCAGTGCTCAAAATCAACTCTATTCTACATCATTAAAGAAGGTGGAAAGAAGGAAAATAAAAATAAAAGTCATGGTTTGTACCTCTGCTTATCTTACCACTATAACTTGATTAAGTTGCCTTGAATTTCTCAGCAAATGCACCTAACATAGTCTTTAGGTCTAATCATCAATTGAACTTTTGCACTGGTGTTTTCTTACCACAAGGATTAAATATCTCATAAAAATCTTAAGGAGTGGGTCATTTTAACATTCAACATGTTTATATGCAAATACCTTACATTAAAATTTCAATTTTTCTCACTTTGAAATCATACAATCGAAAGCATTGTTAAGATAGTTCATAATGCAATCATAGAAAATACATGTACTCCCAATCTAATTTACTTATAATAACCTTAGATAATATTACTCAATTACAACAAAAGAGTAAGCCACACATTAATATAATATACTCTTTCATATTATGTAAATAAAACTTTTTAAGATTCTACATAAATCCAAATTTTATAATCATCTTTTTTTATCCCTTTAAACATGGTGAGTTGTTATACAACCAGTGTATCATCTCAACCCATGTCCCCTTTTTATAATTGTTTAGTACATTAAACATTTGTCCTTAATAAGATGAGAACCTCACTATCTCATTCAAATTTCATACAATTTTGCACAAAAGTATATGTTCGTATTAAACATACCCCCTCATATGTGACACTATAAATGTGTCCATCTATCATGCATGAATTATCGCATGTGACCTAGAGAGTTAATAATTAAATTTATTTACTTTATCAATCATGTGACCTAGACAATATGTTCATCTTGTCACTCATGTCTACTCGCATGGGACCTTAATGATATGTCCATCTCATCACAACATGTGTGAAATCTATGAAGTATACGACGCTTGCAACTTATTTAATGCTTTCTAGCACAATATCTATGCAAATGCCCTTTTACTCATGAAGTGACTCAAGCTTTGGCCAAAGCATTTTATTCTTCATTTATAGCCTCAGGTTAACTTGGAAGCCACTTAGCACCTTTCCAACACATGCCCCGTTTTATAAGAAATAATAATTATGTTCATCTTATCATACATACTTTCTTGTACCTAAACATATTTGAATAGTTTCATAACATTTATTGTTCATAACCAAACCGTAGTTTCTCCTAGTTCACTATCAATTATGATATCATTCCAGGCATTTCATAAATAATAGAATCAACATTATAATCCTTTAACAGGTGTATCAAAGTGAACTTGTCAAGAATCTCAAGTAATTAAATAATGAGCACATTAAATCATCAATACCACCAAAAAATATCATGGACATCACAAGTAGGAGCATCAAAACTATCAACAAATGGCCTCATCTAATGCACATGACACATTCTTTGGTAAATATGTTGCAACGGTAGTGTCCCTAGAGGCATCTTAAGTATACCAATTAGTAGTGTGCAACATACATAATTACACAAGGGTCATATCATTTCATAATTTCCCAATTCCCATAGGGAGTGACTTATCACATAAGCATACTGATTATCCCCAACATATGTCACGTATACACAAAGTGAGTAGCTCCATTATTCATCATATATACACAAGGTGACTAATCTATATAAATCATATATACATAATGACTAATTAATATGCACATCACAAGTACAACCATGATTGGCTCATATGCATATCACAATATAATGGTGACAAGCCCATCCATACTTCACATTACAACAAGGCTAGCTCAATTATACATCATAAATATCCAATGCAAAAATCCACATAATACATTACAAGTTCACATAAGGAATGATAAGTAAAGTGTAAATGAAAGCAATCTATTATATGCATCAACCCACTACCCAATTCACAATCACATAGGCCTGCTATGGAAACAATCAAGCACCCCATATTACTTGATGCCATCACTAGAAAGGGCTCCAACATTTCAATACACACAACCCTAGGTTGTTTATGCAAATACTTAGGAAGGTGTTAGTGTAAAAGCATATAAGTTCATATTACTTCATGCTCCCAAGATGTTACCTATCTCCGATAATCTAAGATACCATTCAAGCACATAATTCTAATTTATTATGTCATGCAATCTTGAAAATCTATTCACGTGCATTCATAACCAGAGTAAGTCATCCAAGCTCACAATTTAAACACAAGAAAGACTTTCTTTATTTATAATAATATTAGATTACAAAGATCTTGGTTACAAACTAGGTGGATATTCATCATCAGATAGAGGACACTCTTTTGGGTCCTCGCCAAAGTCTATCACATCCTTCTTAATAGAGGTAGGATGTACGCGTAGGCACTCCTTTTCCTCTTTAGTTAGAATGGGTGCATTGGGTCCACACCCCAAAGGCCAATCCAAATTTTTTGAAGGTTTCTTAGATTTAGCATTATTCTTAGACTCTTTAGTTTTCTTGCCCTTCTCTAACTTGAGCCGAGTAAGGGTTTGTTCCAAAGTCTCATTGTCGGGAATCTCAGGGTGGACCTCTAATGATGGGTTCTCTTCAACAATTTTCTTTAGAGTAGCCCTTTTGGTCTTTCCTTCCTTTCCCCTGACTTTGACCTTCCCATACCTACATTCAATTCAAGTTTATTAAGCTCAAATTGAAGGGTCAACTAACCCTAACTTAGAAGCTCTTTTATTTGCAGTCCATCTAACGACTATGCAACCAAGGACACTCATTAATGACATAGAACGCTCCTTGACTATTGTCAATTTTGAGCATCATATCACATACTGTACGTGCAAATTACCTCATAGCAGAAGGTTTAATCAGATGGTAACCATGATAGTGAACTTAGTGTATGTAGAAGTTAGCATTAAAACATCAAAGTATGGCCACAATAATTTCCTACCTATATCAAGCTTATGAGAAAGCCATAATCATGAAATACATCAATCTCAAAGTATGTGTTGTTCAGGTTTAATTCCAATCAATCAACATTCAATCATCACGAGTTTAAAGTCATACTAACATACACTCACGTCATAGGTTATTGCCTTTCATACACATTCAAGTAATAATTATACAAATCAATTTCATTCTAGATTATTAGATTATAGTCATTGCTCATATTCCCTTATTTGGTCCTCGTGTTGAACCATCTAAGAACAACAAGACTCAAACTCATCTAGGTATCTCCACAATTATAAGGGTGTTTCCAAATTCTCAAAAGAAATGCAACTTTAACTTAGTAGACTCTAGGCCCTAATGCTAAACCCAAAGCTCTGATACCATATGTAACATACACAACTAAACACCAATTCAGTATGTAAAATTATAGAATAACCACTCAATTAATCACTAATTAAGAATGAAGATCAATGTAATGTATGGAGTTACTATAAATTTAATCTAAGGAGTCAAACATTTGGCTTTTATTTTCCAACATTATAGAATGATTTTACAACCTTTACCTGTATCACAAGTTCATAGCAACACCTTGGCATAAAAACTGAATCGTAATAAATTACAATTGCTAATACGTACCTTTTGAAAGCAGGTTGATAACATAAGCAACCAATCTACCTATAACAACCATGCCCATTTTTGGTTTTAGCTTGAAGTGGAAGAAGAGAGAGAGAGAGAGAGCATCACCAGAATTATTTTCACCTTGCCACAAAGCCATAGGCTTCCCCATGCTACCCTATGAAGGGAGCCTGACCCATCACAAAGAGTCTAGCAATCTGTGGCCAACAAGTGTGAAATCTATGCAGATATGGGATAACAAACACATGCAACCTATTAATGCCTCAAGAAAAAATATAAGCATATGTCCTACCCACGGTGTGACACAAATTAATTCAAACAGTCCTCTCCTATTTGAATTAACTCCCTTGGCCAAGCATTTGTTTATTATTTGAACCCTCGGGTCTGTCCTAGTAGACATTTTCACCTTTACACATGTTCAAATATTTATCACCTTTATGTGTTATTTAGTCAAGAATTAGGGCTTATGCCTTTGGCTACAATTTCAAACATAACTCCCTCTAACACAATGGAGTATTCCCTTAGGATTTCTAAAGTAAAAGCTAAAACTAATATGGCTTTCCTTTCATTTCAATTTAATCAATCACTAGGTTTCTTGTTCATATTTGAATTCAATTGACCCATCTTACATGTGAAACTAGTACTATATGTAGATTCACTCTCAGATTACCAAATGCAGAAAAATTGTAATTCAACAAGGTACTTTGTAGTCAGCATAAGAACTTCAATGTGGAGTTAGGGTCATTACACCAAAGAACCCATAACTAGAATTCACCAACATAAAATGCAGCACTTTTACTCTTGATATTAAATCAATTTAGTTGCTGCAAAGGTTCAATCTGGTGCACAAGCAACAACTATTGAACAAATAGTTTACATTACACCAAAGAACCCATAACTAGAATTCACTAACATAAAATGCAACACTTTTACTCTCAATTTAAAATAATCTAGGCTATTGATACTCAATCTAACAACATATGCTATACAACTGGTTATATACGTCTCTGGGCCATAGGGTTGTAAATGAACAACAAGGCTGATGAAGTACTTCCCCATGGCTGTTGTATACTACTACAACAGTCATTTGGAAGTACCTTTTTCATTAATTTATTGGCCCATATATTCACAAATAAATTGCAGACCTAGGGTTTAGTTCAACCTAGTTTTGTTTGTAAGAGAGGTAATTCTATTCTTGCTCCCTTGTTAATCAAATATGCAATTCCCAAACAACAAATACAATCCTCAAGCTGAGATGGATCTTGGATAAACTACCAAATTCCAAAACATTTGAGTGTGACAACTGATCTGTAGCTGATAATTTAAAAATCAAATAACCATTAATCTCATATTTGATCGATAACAACCGAAAATCAAAATATTAATAAACCTTGTATCTTGTATTTATGCCACCAACAACATTGTAATATTCCAAATGATAAATAATATTTACTAGCTCCCAATATGACATAGCATACCTAGCAATATTCCCAGCTTATGTAGTGGAACCCACATTAAGGATACAAAAAAAACTTAGAATAACAATATTAGACTTGTTTTATTCTCAATTGTATGATGGTCGCCACAAACCCATTTGATGAACTGTTCATAACTTTCAAAGGATACAATCCAATATTTATAAGGCTGAGGTAGCCTATGAGGTACTCTTAAGTGTTATTCTACATTGTATGACAACTTCTAGATGAGATTTGATTCATATAGGGCCACCATGAATAATTTGTTGTTTGGCAGCAAGTAAAAATAAAGTAACAACAATAATTCTTCCATAAAAAATACTAGAAATACCTCATAGTAACAACTGAAATTACAAGGGGTGTTGATTCGATGATTTTGCTCAATTTATTTGCAAATGTGAATTGAATAATGCATAATCAAGAGAAGATTAAACATCTCATACCTAATTATTATTAATTGCAAAGATCATTGCTACATCCCCACTGTAAGCAGCCTCTACCATTTTCTCTCTATATTCTCCTCCAAAATTGAATGAATAATAATCCTCCTTTACTTTGATTTATTACCTCTCATACTGCCTTCCATGCTATGTGGAGATAGGGGCAATTTTTAATGTGCTAGTTGTTATTTTTCCTAACCCCTTTGCCTGCAGCTGACAATTGGTTGTTAAACCCTGCTTGTTGGCTCTCTTTTTTTTTGTTGTTTTAGAGAACATATGGGGCTAGCGTACCATTTTAAGGTACCTTTAAAAAATATTTTTGTCCTTTCTTGCATGGGTCTCACCATTACACATTTATTAAGGGAATGAATATTATTATTGTTTTCCCTTCTTCCTTTTATTGTTTTTTTTAACACATTTTCCTCTCGGCTTGTGGGTCCCACCTCAAGCTTAATATTTTTGTTTGTTTGGTTTTTTTTATTTTCTTTAAATTTGTATTATATATTTTCATTGAAAGGAATATTCAAATATATTACTTCTTTTATATAAAAGAAGATATTTATTTAATTTTATCCATAATTTAGTGTTTGTTTTTTCTTTTTTAATTATAAATTACTCATTATAAAATGAATATAAATATAAAATAGTGATTTTAATTTTAAATCGAATTTTGGTCTCAAAAGATATACACCTTATTTACCCCTCCCAACACAATGTGCAGCCTAGAAATTGCACTATGTGCTCGTGTGTACTACACTCACGTAAATTGCCACCAGATGGCTAGACTCCCCTTCTCGATGATACTCTCTCTCTTCGAAAAGAGTGCATAACTTACCTGTGACACTCTAAACATTAGGAATAACATTATCCCATTACAATAATAAAATTCAATCATATAGCTATGTATGAAATTATAGAGACTCGTTCATAACACTAGAATTAACCTCATTCGGTGTATCATAAATGATTAGTTTTTAACAACTAATTGAAACAACTATTTTTATATACAAATGAAACACCATACAAGAAAACATGATAAAAATTTAGGGCCAACCATTATGACAATTAGGTTTCATATTCAATTGAACATCCATATTAACATGACAATACAAAATTTATGGTCGGGTGACAATTAGGATTGTGAAAATTCTATCCAAGGGGGTTTGATCAAACCCTTTTCAATTAAAATCCTTTAAATGGAACCTTTCAAGGCTTAAATCATTATATTTTCTAAAAATATGTGATTTCAGCAAAAATTAGGATGTCCCAAAAAGTATAACCCGTTAGTGTGGCATCACCCCGTACATTTTGAAGCCTTGGTCTATAAAAATATATACAAAAAGGAGAATATGTCTACATTTGTATGACTTAGATATAAATAAAAAAATGGGCTTATCTTTAAGCATTATTAGAACCTGAACCCTCCATAGATGACAAAAAAGATAAAAGCATTCTCCAAACCCTAATCTTCAAAAGCCATAAAGTTAGTCACCCACTGAAAATATTTCACTAGGATGAAATGGTGAAGCCTCTTTAGGAAATTGTAGCCAATCTTAGCTCAGAAACTGTGAGTCCAGTAGGATGCCTCTGAAATCTCAGGAAGGAATGGGAGAAATTTTGTTGTTGGCTCCACATGGCATTCAAGATCATAGGGACAAGGTATCCCTCTCCCCAAACTAGCAGCGATAAGCACACCTTCTAAACCCAGGAGAAGCGAAGGGTCAAAGAGAGCTCTAGTTAGCTTTGTCACCCTCTCCTCTATAGTATGGAGGCCTAATAGAGAAGCAACAAAATGAGAGGTTATATCAGCGTTGACCTGGTACCTCTCACAGGAATGCAAAAATCCCTCCCTAAAATGAGATCGATGGCTTTTATTGTCAAGAAATATCTTTCTGACAACACCCTCTTCAAACGATAATCTATAACCAAACCTAGAAATGCTAATTGATCTTTTGAGCTGGTCAAGAACACTAGTTTCTCCATGGCTTTTTCTTTGATGTTTCTTTCCCCATCTTGGAAATGATAGTGTTTTAACACTATTAACCACAACCCCTTTTGAATCATTATTGCAATTAGGTGTGGTACCTAGAGCTTATATTTCACACGAGCTAGTGATACTCTCAACCCAAGAACTCATCATCAATAGAAATGACTTGGATGCTCTAAGACAATATCTTTTTTGTGAAGCATGATATCCTAGTTGTCATTCCTTTAAGACAAGAACTTGGCCCCATCATTAAATCAGCATGTTGTGCTTTAGGATTGGGCCATATCTTACTCTTAGATTGGCTAAGTTTAGCCTTTATTTTTGTCCCCCTTTTTTTGCTTTCTTAGGTAGGGATCCTTCAATTCTACCCATTTTAGGATTATTTACCTTTATATTCCTCTCGGTGGTATTAATTTTTTTATACTTAAATGACTATCAAAAGGATCAAATGGTTTATCTATGGGCATGAGTAAAATAAAATATGGAGCAAGATCAATATGGCGACATTGCAAGAACAATAGTACAATCAATTCCAAGGCAATTGGAAAATAATCCAATTTGCATGGTAAGAAAAAGAAAAATTATGGGATCTACCCCTTAAATCGATAGAACTTACCTTACAAAAATAATAATAATATTAATATATTAATTTATATAAAATTGTTTTAGCCATAGTTTTTTTATTAATACAACAGGAAGCGGATATTTATTTCCTCTTAAATAATTTTAAAAAATAAGTCAAATACATCCCTTGGTTTATAAGCGATGACACCCATGTTATGTTTTATACAAGTTACATATTACATATAAAATATATATAATATAACATATTAATAATATAATATATTATATATTAATTATATATTATATAATATAATATATTCTAATTAATACTTTTTTATATAATATATTAATAATTAATAAGATATAATATATGTTATATATATTATATATATAATATATATTTTTATTAAGCAGGGAAAGGGCCCTAACCCTTACATATTAGTACAGCATAGTAAAGAACAACATCCATTCAAAACATCATCAGGAGGAAGCAGAGCTGAAAGACACCAGTTTCCCCTACCCAACAATCAAAAACTTAACCAATACCCTCCCGATCAAATATTATAGCCCTATCAGACATAGCAAAAAAATACAACCATTTTTTCTTGAAATCCCACCA
Organism: Sequoia sempervirens; assembly: GCA_007258455.2. Lineage (NCBI taxonomy): Eukaryota > Viridiplantae > Streptophyta > Pinopsida > Cupressales > Cupressaceae > Sequoia > Sequoia sempervirens. The sequence goes on from VDFB02017239.1 coordinate 48,285, forward strand.
ATAGAATAGGTTATAACCAAATAACCTTAAAGTAGTGTCCATATGAAAACTAAAACTATTAACAAAAATATATCTTAACATATGATAGTCTAGGCACCACCAGCCAGTAATAGTCTTAAAACCACCAGGAGTAGCACATAAAACCATAATAGCAGGAGACAAAAAAGCAAAACAAAGGCCAAGGACTAAGCATCCTCAATCAAACTCAAAGCTTTCAGTAGGTCTTCAAACTTTTCCTTACACTCCATCTTTCCTGATAAATCCTCTTCACCTCCATCGCCTTTTTCCTCTACTGCTTCTTGATTTTTCGTTGACCCGAAACTGTAGCCACAACCGCCTTTTTCATAACAACATCCACCACAATGCACAAACTCTTCACAACATTTTCAAGGGCTTGGTGATGGAACCTACAAAATTTTATATTTCATCTCAAGTCCTTGTTTCATTTGAATGCTTGGCTGACATCTGAGGGCTTAGTGTTTTGCTTGTATCACTGTTGAAGGGTTATTGTATTGGCTTGGAATCCTTTCTTATGAAACCCTTGGCTCTGAATACTTGAAAAATAATCTATTTCATTGTTGACTTCCTACTGCCCATTGTCAGTCACTTAAAAACATCTTATGTCATTCACTAGTGTCGAGTAACCGGTCCCTCACACCTAGGTCTGAATGTCTTAATTTTTATAAGGTTAAGTAAAGAGCCTTTTTGGCCTTTATGTATCCCTTGCATTATTATGACTTAGGAGTTTTGAGTCCTTTCTATCGTATCATCCTAAGAGGGTCCCCTCCATTAGAACAACTTTTGAGCACGTGTCTAAAGGTTTTCACTTAAGTCTCGTCAGCCTTTTATCCTTATCGCTCATTGTTGATTACTTCATAAGTGTATGTTTCAAATTGGCAATAAGCGATGAGCGATATTTCTTTGTTATCGCTCATTGCAAATAACTGTTGGAGCTCTTAATTTCAATCTGTGATAAGCGATGTTCCTTGTATTGTTGAAGGATCTCTTATCGCTAATGGCTTTTAAGCCTTAAGTATTGTAATAGCGATAAGTGATGCCCTCCGGCCTTATGTTATTATTTTCATCACTCATCACAGATGGTCATGGAACGGTAAGTTTCAAATTAGAGATGAGCGATGAGATGGATTTCCCTTGCATTGTGTATCGCGGATATGTTTTAAGTGCAAAGTTCTACATTAGCAATACGCAATACACAAATGTCACTATGAAGATCTTTCATCGCTAATTGCTCACAAATTGTATGAGGAGAATTAGCGATGAGCTATGGCCTGATATTTTTGTACTTTATCACTCATCATGGACCCATTCCAAAGCTTAAGTTCCAAAACAACAATGAGTGATGAGATTCTTTGAAAGGTTTCTTTCGCTAATTTGAAAAGATCTTATGTGCGATGTCTTTTGTGCCATTGATTTTCATGCAGTTGTACATGTCTTAATTTGGTCACTTCACTATATCTCCCACCACTAATAGGAACTGAGGTGTGAGGTGTGAATTAGCGATGTACGATGGGAATGAACATGATCAAAGGACAGGCCACAGATCCAAGGGTTGAGATTTTACCGCATGGATGCTTGCATCGTTGATGAGGTCGATGAAGGAAAAGATGTATTAGCGATAGGTAATGGCTATTGTCAGAAAAGGTGACATGGAAGAATCTTGTGGACATCGTATAAAACAAAAAGGAAAGTAGTGGGATGGATGGAGAATCGTTGATCTAGCTTTAAAACAAGATGATCCAACAAACTGAAATTCATCGAGGTAACATTCTCATCGCTGATTGTACCCTAAAATTTTGGGCGAGGTTAGCAATGAGCGATGAAGTGTATGAGGAACTATTCTCTTCAAAACGTTAGTCATATGTACTTCACCGATATTAATGAAGGAGCACATATTAGGTTGGTGATGCATGTTAATTATCATATTGTTTATGATAAATCAGGATTAAGGGAGGACATGGCAACATTTGAGGTGGCATCATTGTTCTCTAGGAACAAGTTGCTAATGGTTGAAAAACGGTGCTCATGATTGCCATAGATGAAGTTTTAAATGCTTTAAGATCGACGGCCCAAATTTAAAGCTGAGCTGCTAAGTTATCAACTCACTCACACGAGGAGTTCTTGAATCATTAATCCCTACATGCTCTGAAATGTCTATTTAATGCAAATTGTTCATTGTTCATCTTCACCATCTTTCTAAGTTTGTAGTGAATGTGAGGTCTAGGTTAGTGAAGAGTGTGAAAGTGTTAATTCTCCCCAAGTTGAATAGTGAATGCTCATGTCCTGGGTAAGTTAGTTTTCAATTGGGCTCTCTGTTGATTATGCTCTAGTCTATTAGGATTTCCTTTACTGGGACTAGTTGCAATTGTCTAGATTTGTAGGTGTGTTTCCCTACAACTTTGATTTAGATTCTTTAGAATTATCAAGTTATGTTCTTTTTGGAGATGGGAAAGATAGGTGTTCCAATTCAGCCTGTTAGGAGGTCTAGTCAGCTGAATGTGTTCGAGTGCTATGAGGATATTTCTGTAACTGAGCACGCAAATCAACCTTCCCCTGAGGTTTCAAATGGTAAGAGGAGGGCTCGAGGTCATAAGAAGAAAGCAATTATGCAGAGTACATACAATTTGAGAAACAGGACCATTCCTGAAGAGATGGTCAAGTTTAAAGGCAAGGAGTTGGCTCAACTAATGAAAAAGGCCAGGAAAAAAGACAAGGGTCATAGAGCCTACCTGGGAAAACATAATTCTCCCATTGTGTTCTTTGATAGTCCTTTGAATGCTAAAGGTGACACTGACTCGGGATATGGCCAGTATCTTCTTTCTCTGGTGCCATATGGGAGCTCTAATGATGATGTGGTGATGGTTCCTCAAATCTCATTGAGAAAAAGGAGGGGTTGAGCATCCTCTGATGCTGACGACTTTGAATAGGGTCTTCTCCTTGTTTTTGTTTTTGTTGACACCATGGTGTTTGCATAGGAGGTATTTGTTTCAATATGTCCATGGTTTTTTTCTTTTACTCTTCCATTCTAATGTGGAGGTCCTCCGATTAATATGATACAAAATATTTTTTGTTCAATGCATGAATGTGGCGACAACGACTATTATCTTTCACATGTGTTTTGTCTTTTGTCCTTCCTTGTTCTCAAATGATTGCATGAAATTGCATAGGGAGTTCTTCAAGGATGCAATTGAAATTAGGTTTTTGAAATGAAATTATAATTCATTCAGATGCTTGCTGCTCCCCTATTTATAAAGGGGATTTCATGGCTGAAGTTAGGGAGTTTAGAAATTTTGAGTCCAAAATAGGTCAAGGTGAAAGCTATGCTCAAGGAGCATATAAAATGTAAATAGATAAATTAGTTAATATATTAGAAGTCATTCTAGGGAAAAATTTATACTATATGAAGATCTTAAATATAGTTTTACAAAGCAATATCAATAATGAAAGAGAATATTAGTTCTAAAATGATGCTCTCCTGTGTATTTTTCTTCCAAATTATGAATGAAGTTGTTAATTATAATTTCATTTGTCTTCTATCATTTTCACTGAATGAATGGGTTTGTTTGTGCTTCAATTCAATGATTTGATTAAATGCTAAAATGAAACCATTAGTTTGTGGGAAAGGGATAAAGGATTTGGTAAGGAAGTAATATTTTAAAAAATAGTGAGTTAGGTGCTACAAAGTGGCATGTTGATAGTCCATTAATTTTTGATGTCCAATCATAATTGTATTACTGATTGATTGCAAGTTATGACTCCATTGTTCCCTCAGATAGGGCACTGGTTATTCTATTATTTTATCTCATGGTTGACTGAGCTAGTAATGAATTTGGTCGGGGATTTGAAATGGAAAAATATTCTTAATATACTTTATATTACATTGCACCAACCTTCAAGTATCAACATATTCCCTAAAAAAAATAGCAATTTCATAAGAGGTCTGTCAAGCCTTAGATGATGTTGGTTTCTTAAGGAATACATATGTGAGGAAATTCTCTTGATCAAATTGAGATATTATGAGCATAAGCAGGACTTCCCTCCTAGGTCTCACAAAGCCCGAAGAGAATAAGTGAGGTTCTAAATGCCTCTCTTAAGTGTTGGCCAATCCTCAACCTTGCTGATAATTGAGTTTTGGAAGATTCATAGGTAATGATTGAGATTAAGTTTGGTTCCTAAAAAAAAAACCAACATAAATGGCGACTCTGTTGGGGACTAGCTTCAAAAAAAAATTGTAGTACACCAGTTTGCCCTGATAGAGTTATAGAGGTTCTTAATACAAAGTTCTCACTAACAATGAGTGGTGACTCTGAAGAACTCTGTACCAGTGAAATTATTGAAGGACATGGAAGTTTAAAGTAAAAACAACTGGTGGAAGCGACTTCATATGGTTGAAGTTTTCCTCTACAAAGAGGTGGTGACTCTATGCAAAGAACCTGATAAAGTGTGATATCTACCAATATATATCCAGGTATTTTTCCCTTGTTTTGACTTAAAAGAAGAAATAATTGTGTATGAAATCCATTTTAGAAATAAGGAAGAAATATTTTATTCCTAATTCAGTGAGTAAAAGCACTAAGGAAATGGAATAGTGATGGTTATGTTGCATACATCTGAGCTGAAATTTGTAATATCTAAACAGAATGGAAGAAGTATGCTTATTTCTATAGTATGTCTTTTAAAGGTGTTAAGACATAAAATACATTTGAGTTGGGAATTTACTATAGGGTTAACATTTGAAGAGTAAGGTACAATAGAGATACACTGTTCCCCTATATTCTCTAGTAAAATATCAAATACAGATATGCCAGTCATGCAATCCTTAGAATACCCTCAAAGGAAATTCTCTATTGAGAGATATAAGTCTTTAAGCTTTGAAGGTATCAGAGGTTTCCCTAACAAAATCCCTAATGATATTAGGAAACAAGTACCAAAATTTATAGGGAAAAAAATTGATTCAGCTTCCAAGCACTTCAATGCATTCATTGATGTGATGGGTGATTTTGAAATAAATCATGAAGATGTTGTCATGAAGTTGTTTTCTCAGTCATTAAAAGAGGATGCTCGAGACTAGTACTCATATCTACCAGAATGTTTTATAGTTTCATGGAATGATTTTATGATAACATTTATAGAACAATTTGGTGAAAGGATTAGTCCCAATGAGATAAGAAGAAGATTTAGGGAAATCAAACAAGATGAAGAAGAGTTAGTTCCTTCTTTTAATCTCAGATTCATGAAAGCAGTAAATGATATTCTTGAGTATTTGAGACCTAGTGATGCAGAGTGTTTACTTACATATATCTAGGTGCTTTTGATAATAAAATGAGTTATTTAAGAAGGGATAAAGAGCCTACAACATTACAACAAGTATATTGTATTGCTATGGACATAGAAAATACTATTAAATACTCAATGATGAAAGGGTATATGGTTGCAAGTGTTTGTTCTCCTGGTACACATTATAAAGAGGAAGTAAATAGGAAAGAAAAGGATGATCAATGTAATGGTAATCCTGATGTTTCATTGTCACAACATATTAATCTTGACCAAAGTCAAGATAGTTTTTAGAAATGTTTAGATAATAATGATTAGGAACTGATAATTCAAAGATTGTCTAGTATGAAGAAGAGTGAAGAGGAATCACCTTACGAATTATTAGCAAGGTTTCTAGATTCTTTGTTAGAAATCCCGAAAAGGTTGAGACCTAAGGATTCAATTTGCATTGACTTATTTTGTGACATCTATCAGCCAGGACTTAGTACCTTGCCTAGGGAATTAAAGCCTTAGGATTTTGATCAAATAATTGATTGGATCAGAATTGCTGAGGAAGCAAAGTATGACTATGAACAAACAGTGATGTTTCAAAATGGAAAGAATGCTAGCCTTAATAACAAAGATCAAAAGCTCACTCAAGGGAAAAATATGGATGTATCTGATGGTAAATGTATGCATAACAGTACAAATGGTGATATTGTCATAGTTGAAGATACTATTGGTGTATTATTTTAGGCTGGTAATCAGGGTAATGAAGGTGAAAATTTTAATTACTCTCACAAGGAATACAATTTTCTGTGTGAGGAAAACTTGAAAGCACCTTTATCGCTCCAAGAATTTGATTGTGTTAATACTCATGAAATTCTGCCTTTACTAGTAGATACACATATTTCAAATGATCAACTCTTGCAGAGTACTCTAACTATTCCAGAATCAGAACATCTTGATGATTTGATTGGTCTTAAATCTAAAGATAAGAATGCTTATCTTCAGACTCTGGAACTTGATTTTAATGATGAGATGGGTACAAGCAGACAACAGGGTTGGGTTTTTGAATGTTTACATGAATCAGAAATAGGATGTGTAGATCTTGATACAACGATAGACATGGTTTTATTTTTACCAAATTTCTATTGAAGAAGGAAATGAAAAAATATACTTTGAAGAACAAAAGTTATGTCATCATGAATCAATAGACATATCATTTGCAAACACAGTTCAAAACCCCACTTCTGATCATATCAATTATGAGTTAGTTTATCCATCTTTTAAAAAAAAATTGTTTCCTATTGAAAGATGATGACTGGGAAGAAGAATCAAATTATGATATTGGTCCTGAAACAAAAATCATTTCTGATATTTGGAATGATATAAATTATGCCTTTTATAAGAAGGATTTTTCTTTGAGAAAGATTGAAAGTACCTTGGATTATGAGAAGTTGATCTTTCAAGAAAATGAAGTATTGGGCAGCATAATTGATTTATATTGTTCTGAGGCATATGAACACCAACTTGAAAAGGAGCCTATATATCAGTGTTTTTTGTTTACTGCATAAGATGGGTATGATTTTGATCCAAATGAATATGATATCAGTCAAGTGGACTATGAATGTTTCACTTTTCCAAACCAATTAAGTGAGCATTTGATGAAAAATAATGATAAGTTGAATCAAGTGGAGTGCTACACTAATCATATATTTCAGTTAACACCTAGTTACAACACACTGAGGGACATAAATGAGAGAGATGAGTGCAAGATCAGGTACAAGTCTCTAATGATTGAACACAACAGTTGTAGCATGATCAACTGGTGGACTCTTCATGGTAATGTTTTTCGCCTGGGCATAGTGTAAACGGTGGAAAAAAATGTTTTTGACAAAGGTAAATACCAATTTTAAGATTGGTCTGGCCATGTATCTTATATAAATATTGTACATATGTTGTTTGTTTTTGGTTCTCTTGCTTTGTCCTTGGTTTTTTGTTTTTTGTTCTTGGTCAGCTTCACCTGAGATTATGGATTCTTGCTCTATTTACTGAGGAATAGACGTCCCCAACTAGATCCACTAATGGAACCTGCAAAATTTTATGTTCCATCTCAAGTCCTTGTTTCATTTGAATGTTGGGCTGACATCTGAGGGCTTAGGGTTCTACTTGTATCACTATTGAAGGGTTATTGTATTGGCTTGGAATCCTTTCTTATGAAACCCTTGGCTCTAAATACTTGAAAAACAATCTATTTCACTTTTGACTTCCTATTGCCCGTTGTCAGTCACTTAAAAACATCTTATGTCATTCACTATCGTAGGGTAACTGGTCCCTCACGCCTAGGTCTGAATGTCTTAATTTTTATAAGGTTAAGTAAAGAGACTTTTTGGCCTTTACATCCCTTGCATTATTATGACTTAGGAGTTTTGAGTTCTTTCTATCATATCATCCTAAGAGGGTCCCCTCCATTAGAACAACTTTTGAGCATGTGTCTAAAGGTTTTCACTTAAGTCTCATCAGCCTTTTATCCTTATTGCTCATCACTGATTACTTTAGAAGTGTATGTTTCAAATTGGCGATAAGTGATGAGCAGTATTTCTTTGTTATCACTCATCGCGAATACTTGTTGGAGCTCTTAATTTCAATCCATAATAAGAGATGCTCCTTGTATTGTTGAGGGATTGCTTATTGCTAATGGCTTTTAAGCCTAAGTATTGTAATAGCGATAAGTGATTCCCTCCAGCCTTATTTTCTTATTTTCATCGCTCATCGCAGATGGTCATGAAACGGTAAGTTTCAAATTAGCGATGAGTGATGAGATGGATTTCCCTTGCTTCGTGTATAGCAGATATGTTTTAAGTGAAAATTTCTACATTAGCAATACGCGATACACAAATGTCACTATGAATATCTTTCATCGCTAATGCTCGCAAACTATATGAGGAGAATTAGCGATGAGCTATGGCCTAATATTTTTGTACTTTATCACTCATCGCAGACACATTCCAAAGCTTAAGTTCCAAAATAGTGATGATCGATGAGATTCTCTGAAAGGTTCCTTTCACTTTTGTGTCGTTGATTTTCATGCAGGTGTACGTGTCTTAATCTAGTCACTTCATTGTATCTCCCACCGCTAATAGGATTTGAGGTGTGAGGTGTGAATTAGCGATGTGTGATGGGAATGAATGTGATCAAAGGATGGACCACAAATCCAAGGGTTGTGATTTCATCGCATGGATGCTTGCATTGTTGATGAAGTTGATGAAGGACGAGATGTATTACCGATAGGTAACGGCTATTGTCAGAAAAGGCAATGTGGCAGAATCTTGCGGACATTGTATAAAGCTAAAAGGAAAGTAGCAGGATGGATGGAGAACCATTGATCTAGCTTACAAGATGATCCAACGGATTGAACTTCATCGCGGTAACATTCTCATCGCTAATTGTAGCCTAAAATTTTGGGTGAGGTCAACAATGAGCGATGAAGTGTATGAGGAACTGTTCTCTTCAAAACATCGGTCATATGTACTTCGTCGATATTAATGAAGGAGCATGGATTAGGTTTGTGATGCATGTTAATCGTTAGATTGTGTATGATTAATCAGCATTAAGGGAGGACGTGGTAGCATTTGAGGTGGCATCGTTGTTTTCTAGGAACAAGTTGCTAATGGTTGAAAAACGATGCTCATGATCCCCATAGATGAATTTTTAAATGCTTTAAGATTGACAGCCTAGATTCAAAGATGAGTTGCTAAGTTATCAACTCGCTCGCATGAGGAGTTCTTGAATCATTAATTCCTGCATGCTCTGAAATGTCTATTTAATGCAGATTGTTCGTTGTTCATCTTCACCATCTTTCTAAGTTTGCAATGAATGTGAGGTGTAGGTTAGTGAAGAGTGTGAATGTGTTAATTCTCCCCAAGTTGAATAGTGAATGCTCGTGTCCTGGGTAAGTTAGTTTTCAACTGGGCTCTCTGTTGATTATGCTCTAGTATGTTAGGATTTCCTTTTCTGGGACTGGTTGCAATTTTTTGGGTTTGTAGGTGTGTTTCCCTATGACTTTGATTTAGAGTCTTTAGAATTATCAACTTTTGTTCATTTTGGAGATGAGAAAGACGGGTGTGCCAATTCAGCCTGTTAGGAGGTCTAGTCGGATGAATGTGTTCGAGTGTTATGAGGATATGTATGTAACTGAGCAAGCAAATTAGCCTTTCCCTGAGGTTTCAAAGGGTAAGAGGAGGGCTCGAGGTCATAAGAACAAAGAAATTGTGCAAAGTACATACAATTTGAGAAACAAGACCATTCTTGAAGAGATGGTCAAGTTTAAAGGCAAGGAGTTGGCTCAGCTAGTCAAAAAGCGCCAGGAAAAATGACAAGGGTCATAGATCCTTCCTAGGAAAACATAATTCTCCCATTTTTCTCTTTAATAGTCCTTCGGATGTTGAAGGTGACACTAACTCGAGATATGTCTAGTATCTTCTTTCTCTAGTGCCATATGGGAGCTCTGATGATGACATGGTGATGGTTCCTCCAATCTTGTCGAGAACAAGGAGGGGTTGAGCATCCTCTGATGCTGATGACTTTGAGTAGGGTCTTATTATTTTTGTTTTTGATGACACCATGTTCTTTGCATAGGAGGTATTTGTTTCAATATGTCTATGGTTTTGGTCTTTTACTCTTCCATGTTGATGTGGAGGTCCTCTAGTTAATATGATACAAAATATTTTTTGTTCAATACATGAATGTGATGACAACAACTATTATCTTGCACATGTGTTTTGTCTTTTGTCCTTCCTTGTTCTTAAATGATTGCATGAAACTGCCTAGGGAGTTCTTCAAGGATGCAGTTGAAATTAGGTTTTTGAAATGAAATGAAATGAAATTTTAATTCAATTGGATGCTTGTTGCTCCCCTATTTATAAAGGGGATTTCATGGTTGAAGTTAGGGAGTTCAGAAATTTTGAGTTGTCAAGGTGAAAGTTATGCTCAGGGAGCAAATAGAATGTAAATAGATAAATTAGCAAATATATCAGAAGCTAGTCTAGGGAAAAATTTGTACTGTATGAAGATATTAAATATAGTTTTACAAAGCAATATCAGTAATGAAAGAGAATATTAGTTCTAAAATGTTTCTCTCCTATGTATTTTTCTTGCAAATTATGAAGTTGTTAATTATAATTTCATTTGTCTTATGTCATTTGCATCGAATGAATGGGTTTGTTTGTGCTTCATTTCAATGAGTTGATTAAATGATAAAATGAGACCACTAGTTTGTGGGAAAGGGATATAGGATTTGGTAAGGATGCAATATTATAAAACATAGTGAGTTTCTAAATGCCTTACTTAAGTGTTGGCCAATCCTCAACCTTGTTGATAATTGAGTTCTGGTAGATTCATAGGTAAGGGCTGAGATTAAGTTTGGTTCCTAAAAAAATAACCAACACCTAGAATTTTCTATCCTTATCATCCACTTGCATTATTTTTTCCATCAATTCCAACCTCTCCTCCACCCTTCTAATTCTATCAATGTCAAAACCCAAAAAATTCTCTTCACTAGGGTTTTTGATTTCCATCACCTTTGAGTCCTTGGTTGCATTTTCATTATCCACAGCTCTATCATTATCTTCATCAGCCTCCTAACTCTCTTCTTGTTGTGAATCCACTTCCATTTACTCATTGTTGGAATCCTCCTCCTCAACAGACTCACCACCAAGACTATCCAAGATTTCCTTTGAAGAGGCATCCTAATCTTCCTTTACTGCCTTCTTCCCCTTACTATCCTGAGATCTAGAGACACATTTTTCTCCTGAACTTTTCGACTTCTTTCTACTACCCAATCCCTTTGATGTCATCAAAGCAAGCCTGGTAGACCTTCGACCCACTAGAGTAGAACATTCAGGGTTGTCATTGTTATCAGGGATAGTGATAGTGTTTGGGTCAACTCTCAATTCCTGGATAAGCATTTTCCTTTTTTTATTCACATCAAGGCCAATAGAAACAACACTCCATTTTTTAGGAGTGGCTTTAAGAAGATCCAACCACGAAGGGTCCTCATGGTTAGGAGAATTCTTAGCAGGTTTTTTAGACGGGGTATGAGGGCGACTCTCAATGAGTTCAATTTTCATAGAGCTCTTAGGGGTAGGGTTTTCAGTCAACTTGAGGGAATGATTACTTTACGGGGATGTGGCCAACACATATTTACAGATAGCACGGATAAGGCCCTGGTGTAAAGGAAGATTTGCACCATTGGTTAAGCTCTAACTCAAAGAAGAGAAGAGAAAGAAAGGCAAGTTAATCTTCTCAAGGTGTCAGATATGGTTAAGAATTGGGAAGTGGTAGCCACGAACCGACCTTTAAGCGTGAAATATTTCATCACAAAATAACAAACATTATGGTATGGGGGAGGAAGTAAAACCCTAGAATAACCATTCTTGAATCTCTTAGCCTTCTCTTTATCTTCAAAAAATTTCTCAATATAATCTTGGTATTTAACATTACTTACCTTTGACACCTTTTTTCCTTCATAGGTCAGTCTCGTCGCCTTAGCTTATGTTTCCGCTGTCTGCCTTTGAAATGGCAGCAGCACAGGTAAACCTGCCTGGGAAATCCCCCATAAGTTTTTTCTCGCGCAGAGAATCATACTTACACAACTCCATTCTCTTCCTTGGACCTCCCATGGCGTTTTCTTTGCAGTGATAATTTTTTGGAAGGAGAAGAAACTCGTTTCTTTTCCTATCGTCATTCTCAACAATGGCAACCGACAACTCAAAAAACTTAGTTTGAATGGAAACCTTGTGATTGTTCATTTGAGAAAATAACGACACAAAACATTTGGTAGGTTGTTTGAAAATGAAGCAAAGTTGGTTATCACCTTTTCGAGCCCCATCATAATTAATTCTGACAGCTCTGCCACCCTTCCTAGTCATGATTATACCTAATTTAGTACTTGTCTTTTCGTCTGCCTTAGCACATGTCAATATGCCATTTCCAAGGTCATAATCTATATTTTTTGCATTGCATATTGCTTTCATTATTTACTCATTTAATCCTTCCTTTTCAAAGTACGAGGCAATCCAAATACACTATCCTTTCTGTCTCATTCCTCTTACGTCTTTGGGATTTGGCGTACCTTTTCCCTCATGCCACTCAATCCATCTTGTCAACTTGCTAAGATTCCACCAAGGATTCCTCATGATAGAAAGACTCCTAAATCCACCAATCGTTTTAATTATTACTACTCTATCCATTATTAATTTGAGCTTCCAATCCATCAATCACTCCCAATATATCCTTAGCAAATATTTCTTTTAATTGATTAGATAGATTAGAGAAATCCCAATATTTTAAAACTTCTTGTCTTAGGCCAAAGTTATCCATTGCATCTGCGGCCATATTACCATCCCTAAAACTATGGTGGATTTTGTAATGTTGAAAAGACTGTAGCATGATTTTGCAATCATCCAAAAGGTCTTTAGTTTCCCAGGGTGCATCAGCTATATTGTTAAGATAGTCAATAATAATCTTAGAATCGCCCTCCGCAATAACCTTCCTGTAATCATTGTCTCTGAGATAACCAATTCCAGCCCAAATAGCGTAGGCTTCAGCAAAGTTATTTTTTGTTGTTCCCAGTCCTTTGTTGTATCCTGCAAGATAGATTCCTCTTTCATCCCTAACCACTCCTCCCGCTATTGCCAACCTAGGATTTCCTTTTGAGCATCCATCAAAATTACATTTCACCTATCCTAGATCAAGGGGAATCCAAACAATACTTTTTCTTAAGATTTTTTTAGCCCAATTCACATTGCCGAGGTCATGGGAAATCTCCCATTGCTGATTTATTCTTAACTCTTGATAGGTAGGCCCTTGTTTAGACTGGGGGTACTTACAACTTTCAATATTTTCTTGAATTTGTCTCCTTATCACCATGCATAGCTCCTTACTACTCTTAGCAGCATCCCTAAAGACCCTATTGTTTCTTTCTTTCCACAAACCCTAAGTAAGAAATGTGGGGACTTGTCACCATAAATCAAGAATAATATTATGAGAGTAAGGTCTCAAGCACCACCCTTCAACAAAAATTTTAACCAAGGCAGGGAAAACCCATTCAACCTTAAGCATCTCTAGGAAGAAAGCCCAGATTTCTTGAGCATAAGAGCACTGAAAGAACAAACACATAATAGTTTCTTCTTGTCTATTGTAGAGATAACATTTATTAACTAAGTAACAACCTCTTTTCTTAAGGTTATCAATTGTTAGAATCTTACCATGTATCACAACCCACCAGAAACAGTTAATTTTAGGGATTAGGTTTTTTTTCCACACCTTATTCCAATTAAAGACTCCCATATTAAGAGGTTGCAAATCCATGGCCTCATAGGCTGACTTAATAGAGAACTGCCCAGTAGCATTTTTTGTCCAAATCCATTCATCCACTCCATTTCTTGAAAAGAGGTCAGGATTCCCAATTAAAATGAATAGCAAGTCCAAAGTAGCATCCCAATTCGACTGTCTACCACCCCTCAGAACAACATTATTAAAAAAAAAATTGAAGTCAATCCATTTTGGTCTCAAACCATCCCAATCTAAATAGTTAGAGACCATCTTACCAATGCTTCTTTTTAATCTTATTTTGATCTGTTGGAGGCCCTCTCTAGCAGATAAGGGAGCACATGTGGACCAAGCATCTTCCCAAAAGTCAGTTCTAAGCCCATTACCAATCCTAACTTTTGTGCCTTTAGTTAGGGTTCCTCTGATTTTTAGCAGATTATTCCAAAAGACAAAGCCATAAGGTAGCTCCTTTATCCTGAGAAAACAACAAGCCACCTTATTATTTAAATACTTAGCCCTTAGTATCTATACCCAGTCTTTTGCATCTTCTAAAAGAAACTAGCCCATTTTTGCCACTAGAGCTTTGTTGAACATTTTTATTCTTCTAATTCCCAAGCCTCCTCTTTTTGGTTTACAAACAACTTCCCACTTAATGAGTGTCATTCTTTTCCTTTCTTCCACACCTGACCATAGGAATCTCGTTTGAATCATTTCAATTTTCTCTGCAACATAAGCAAGGATATTGAACAAAGAGAGGTAATAAACAAGAATATTTTGTAGGGAAGCTTTTAGAAGTTGAATCTTCCTAGTAAAGCTCAATAGTTTTCCTTTTCATCCATCTAGTTTCTTTTGTATCCTTTCTACAATACTATTACAGTAGTTGTTGTTGGGATTTTTAGAGATTAGAGGTAGACCCAAGTAAGTAGCAGGCAAGTCCGCTTCCTGACACTCTAAGATATTTATAACTTTGTCTTTAACAATTTGAATGGTATTAAAGAAGTAGATTTTACTTTTTGATAGTTGATAAATTGGCTAGATAACTTAGCATATTGATCAAGAGTAATTTTTCATTGTTTTGCTTAAACAATAGAAGCCTCCCCCATAAGAATAGTATCATCAACGAATTGTTGATGTGAGGCAGGGGGTAAAGAGGAGGCAACACAAAAACCTTTTAAGGTTTTGTTTGCAATTTGTTTCTATATATTATGGCCAAGAGCTTCAACAACTATAGCAAACAAGTAGGGTGATAAAGGATCTCCCTATCTTAGTCCACAACCTAGAGAGGAAAAACCATTACGAACCCCATTAACTAGGACATAGTACCTCGAGGTAGTGACACAAGATTTGATTAACTTGAGGAATTTACCATTGAAGCCAATTTTT
>VDFB02017240.1:0-53610 GCA_007258455.2 Sequoia sempervirens
AGTTGAGATGGTTGGGTCGATTGTCTTTTGATGTTATAAGTTTAAAAATGCCTCGTTCTAGTCGAGGCAAGGTTGGAATGTAATTCTAAGAAGTTGAATCAATAATATACAATGTTTCTTTACATTTTTACTAGTAATTTTCTGCTCTCGTGCTCTATATGGCTCCGTATAGTTAGGTTTTGATCTAAATTGCATTGTATTTGTATTTGGTGGAGGATCGAAGTAGCTTTTTTTTGGTTCAAGTCTAAAGAGTTTTCATTGAGAATAGAGGTTTTTACAGTCATTTGACTGAAGGGGGGTCTGTATACCTTGTTTAGAGGGTTTGTAGTAAATAAAATGTGAAAAAACACCCATTCCACCATTAAATTTCTCTGTAATTTGGTGGAATGGGTGGTCTAGGGGAGGATTAGATGTTTAGGTGGTTCACATGAGCAGGGAAGGTGATTTGAGAGGTTTTGGTTGCTGCCTTAGGTGTGTTTGTATGGGATTTTGGCTTAAAATGAGTGGTTTGAAGGTGGAGTTTACATAAAATACCTTGGTAAAAGTTGGGTAATGGTCTAGTTAGCATGTGCATACATAATTGAATGTGTTTGAGGTGTTGCAAATGAGAAAGGAGGCTGGGAATGTGTATTTTCATTAAACCCTCCCTAAACTAGTCAAAAAGAAGGGTTTATTGGTATGGTGGTAGGGAAAGTGTTTTGGAAGATAAAAGTTGTTGATTCTTGGTTTTTGTAGCTTGGTCAAGGTTAGGGAATGAGATTTTGTGGTCAGAGAAAAGAACTCATGGTGGATGCTTTGTAAAAGTGGCCTAATTAGCCAATTAGGGCAGTGTAGCAGCACTATTTTGATGGTGTAGGTCCAAAGTGACCTAATGTGTTTTTGTGATATGTTTTTGAAGGCTTTAAAGGGTGTCTGAAAAGTTGAATGGCTTGAGAGTTGGAAGAGATTTTTGCAAGATAAGGTCAAGAAATTAGGTATGCAGACCTACAAGGCAAGTAGTGAAGTTGTGAAGGGAGTCACCCTAGATAGGGTTTTGTGAATTAAAGAGTTAGTTGAGACAACTTGAATTGTGTTGTTTTGTCAAAAGTCTCCCTGCTCTGCATCAAACGTTTTATAGTATCCCTTGGATATGGAGTTTGGAAGTCTGTTGTGACTGGATACACTATGCCTACAAATGGTCTGAGTATTGATGATGAGATCAAGGCCTATGAAAATAATGGAAAAGAAAGGTATGCTCTTCTAAGTGATCTTTCTAATACTAAATTTGTGAAAGTTATGAATATGAAAACTACTAAAGAAATCTAGACAAAGTTGGAAAGTATTTATGAAGGAGATGATAAGGTCAAGCAAGATAAGATGCAGAATCTAAAGATCATGTTTGAAAATATGTGGATGTCAGAAGATAAAAACATTACAAGCTACATGCATAAAGTGGATGAAGTTGTTAATTCCATCAGAGGGCTTGGTGGAAATCTTGAAGATGATGAGGTGGTAAATAAGGTACTAAGAACTCTATCTAAATCCTACAACCATAAGGTTTATGCTATTGAGGAATTTCATAATCTAAATAATTACTCTAGAGATAAACTACTTGGCACTTTAACTGCTTTTGAATTAAGAGAGTTTGGTTCAAGTAATGCAAAATTTGAGACTGCTTTCACTTGGCTGGAAAATCATAAAAGATTGAAGAATCGGATCAAGAGAATCTTGACGATATTGAAGCAAACTTTGTGAGGAGAATGAAAAAGGGTACTAGAAAGTACAGAGGTAAGTTACCTTTCAAATGTTTCAGTTGTGGAAAGATAGGTCATTATGCTTCAAGATGTCCAAAAAGAGCTTTAAATGACAAGAATAAAGAAAACACGGGTAAAACAATTAAGAAAAGTTATTAAGTTAGAGAAGATGCCAGTATGTCTGATGATGAATCTGACTATGAGGATGATGATGATAGTGAATGCTTGTTCATGGCTATAAAATTTGAATCTAGTTTTGCTAACTTTGAGAGATGTGTGAAGGAAAGTGCTCTGGAAGCAGGTCATAATGTTATGGTGACTATTTTTCATGCTAGAGAGGAGAAGAACTACTAGATCATTGATAGTGGATGCTCAAATCATATGACCAGAGATAAAAGTAAGTTTGTTAGACTTGAGAAATATAAAGGAGGTCTTGTTAAGTGTGGTGATGATACATCTACTAAGATATGTGGAAAAGGTTCAATCAGTTTTGATAGAAAGAATAATACAAATGGTGTTTTTTATGTTAAGGGTTTAACACATAACCTATTGAGTGTTGGACAAATGTGTAGCAAAGGCTATTACCTTATGTTTTAGGATGATGGATGTGAGATAAAAAAAAAAGGCTCTATAACTATGGTTATTGTTGGAAGAAGGACATATGGAAATGTTTATCAGCTTAAAGGTATTGATGGTCATTGTTTTATGACTCAGATTACTGAAATTTGGCTATGGAATAGAAGGATGTGTCACATCATTTTTTTATAGCCTAGTGAGAATCAGTTCAGTTAAGCTGTGAGAGATCTGCCAAAGATTACAAAGCTCATCAATGTTTTCTGTAAGGAATGTTAAATTGGGAAGCAAGCAAGAAGAAGTTTCAAAGTCAAAGAAAAATATACTATTAGGCTATTGGAGTTGGTGCATACAGACCTTTATGGTCCTACTAGAGTAAGAAGTCTTCAAGGTGACATGTATTTCATGTTATTGATTGATGATTATTCTACAATGACATGGGTCACTTTTCTCAAAGAAAAATCAAAAGCTCTAAATAAGTTTAAAGCATTCAAAGTATGGTTGAGAATGAAATGGATATGAAAATCAAGTGTTTGAGGTCTTAAAAAGGTGGAGAATTCACCTCCTATGAGTTTAATAGATTTTGTGAGAATCATGGAATAAAGAGGCATTTATCTACCCCTAGGACACCTCAACAAAATGGAGTGGTTGAAAGAAAGAATAGGATTGTTCAGGAAGCTACAAGAACAATGATGAAAGAGGAAAACCTATTGGAAATCTACTGGAGAGAAGCAATTCATTCTGCTATCTACATACTTAACAGAGTGCAAACAAAAGAAAATAGTGCAAAGACTCCCTATGAGTTGTAGTATGGAAGGATCCCTATTGTCAAATATTTTAAAATATTTGGAAGGAAATGTTATATCAGAAGAGATGAAGAAAACTTAGGAAAGTTTGATACAATATCTGATGAAGGTATCTTCCTTGGATATTCTACAAGAAGCAAAACCTATCAGTGCTACAACAAGATACTAAAGAAGATTGTTGAGAGCACAAATATCAAAGTGGATGAAGACTTACAGAAGAATTTTGTGGTGATAGATGGATATGAATTAGATGAGTCCTCTTGCAAAAAGAATGGCAGAGATGAAGGTAAGGAAAAAAGAAGTTCAAATTAAAGAGGAAGAAGCTTCGGAAAGGATCCCTAAGACTCCTAAGTATGTGCAAAAGAATCAATATGAAGATTAGATCATTGGTGATAGAAGCAAAGGTGTTTTGACAAGGAGAAAATTTTCTATGACTGAAGAACAAGTAAACCTATGTTTACTTTCTAAAGTTGAACCTAAAATAGTGATTGAAGCATGCAAGGATGAATATTGGATCAAGGCTATAAAAGAAGAACTAATGTAGATTGAGAAAAACCAGACTTGGGAACTTGTCCCAAGACCAGCAAACAAGAATGTAATTGGAACTAAGTGGGTATTTTGGAACAAATTGAATGAGAATGGAGAAGTAGGAAGAAACAAGGCAAGGCTTGTGTGTAAGGGATACTCACAAGTAGAAGGAATATATTTTGAGGATACATTTGCTCCAGTGGAAATAATGGAAGCTATCAGGATGTTTTTGGATTTTGCAGCACATAAGGATTTCAAAGTTTATCAAATGGATGTGAAGTCTACCTTCTTGAATGGCGAGTTGGAAGAAGAGGTATGCATTGAACAACCAGAAGGAGTTTAGTTATTAGACAAATCAAATATGGTCTACAGATTGAAGAAAGCATTATATGGATTGAAGCAAGCTCCAAGAGCTTGGTATGCAAGGTTGGATAGATACTTGATACAACAACGATTCAATAAAGGTACCACAAATAGTAATCTTTATTTCAAAGTTGAAAAATCAAATATTGATTGCAGTTGTGTATGTTGATGATATAATTTTTGGAGTAAACGGAGCTATGTGTAAGAAATTTGTACAAGAGATGCAAAAAGAGTTTGAGATGTCTATGTTTGGGGAGATGAATTTCTTCCTTGGGTTGCAAATCAATCAAACAGAGAAAGGAATATTCATTTCACAATGAAAGTATGCCAAAGAAATGTTGGAGAAGTATGGAAAGGAAGATTCCAAACTGGATATGTAATCCTATGGTTATTGGTTGAAAGCTGAGTAAGAATGATGAATCTCCTAAGGATGATCAGAGAAAGTACAGATCAATGATTGGAGGACTGTTATATCTAACTGCTACTAGAACAAATATCATGCATGTAGTTTGTCTTGTGGGTAGATTTCAATAATATCTTAGAGAGTCACATGTTGCATCAATGAAGAGGATATTCAAATATTTGAAGGGAACTCAAGAACATGGTTTGTGGTATCCAAAGGATACTAATTTTTCTTTAAGTGCTTACATAGATGCAGATTGGGTAGGTTGTGTGGATGGCAGGAAAAGTACAAGTGGTGGTAAATTCTTTATTGGATGTAGATTGGTGTCTTGGCTAAGTAAGAAGCAAGACTTGGTGTTTTTATCTACTGTAGAGGTAGAATACATTGCAACAACATCTTGTTGCACACAGGTACTATGGATGAGGCAAACCTTGAAGTATATCAGAGTGGTATATGATGAACCAATTTTTATCTTCTATGACAATACAAGTGCTATTAACATTTCAAATAATTTGGTGATGCACTCAAAGAAAAAACATATCTCAATCTGGTATCACTTTTTGAGAGAGAAGGTTGCAGATAATGAAGTGAAGCTTGAGTATGTGCCTACAAAGGATCAGGTTGCTGATATATTTACTAAGGCTATCTCTGAGAGAAGTTAGGGGTTATTACCCCTCCTTTGAACTAGATGCATTTAATTATGCATCAGTCCAGTGGATCTCAAGATTCATTCCTTGTTTTGGACTAATGTTGGAGGCTACCTCTCAAGGGGAGTAGGTAGTGGCTTTGTTGGTTGTTGCAGTCAGGGGGAGTTAGTGCTAATGTAGGTCAGTGTCATCCTTTGTTAGTTGTGTCAAAGGATATGTGCAGAGGTTGTTGGTTAGTATAGTTTTTTGTGTGCTCCTAAGGGGGAGTATGCAGAGTAGTACTGAGCAGGTACAAGTATGATTAATGTCAAAGGAGAGTGAGAGAGATGTGTTTCCCTTTTCCATTAATGTCAAAGGGGGAGAGAGAAAATAATGTGAAAAATGATCAATTGTCAAAGGGGGAGAGAGAAAGTAATGTGAAAAGGATCAAACATTGAGAAAGGGAGAGAGAATAAAGGAGAGTATGACATAAGGGGGAGAAAGAGAAAGAGTTGATGTGGAGCAGTGTGTTGGTGATTAGAGCCATTTGTTGTTATGTTTGTTGTTGGTGACTTTTCACATCATGTGTTGCCATCAATGACAAAGGAGGATATTGTTGCAAGTATGAATAGTTGGTGTTGTCATTGATGTCAACAAGCTTATGTTTATTCTTGATGTTGAAAATTTGAGATGATGCTTTGATTAGTTTCATTATATTGTCATTAGTAAGTGCTATTGGTGCCAACCTCTAGTGTTGCTTTGATAAGCTTTTGTTTGTGGATATTGTTTGGTTAAGTTATGTTATAGTTGGTTTGGTGATGATGAGGAAGTATTGAAGATGATGAGAATGTGCCTATGGTGCTTGGTTTCCAAGTGCTTTTGAAAAAATTGATAAAAAGGAAACCAAAGATTGTGTTCTTGGTTTGTACCTATGTTGTGCAAAGTTTGTACCATTGTGCAAAGAAAGTCATGTTCACCAGTGTGTGAACTGTGTTACAGTGTTGTCTAGGAGAAATGGTGTTCTTTGCATTTCTCCACGTTTTGGTTTCTTGTCTTGTGGTTTTGGAAGTGCATTGATATGGTTCATATCTACCTTCAGTTGACGTTTCTTGTGGTTTGGTCCTTTGCAAGATGATTTCTTAGTTTACAACGTGTGGAAGTTTATATGGGTGAACATGATAAGTTTGTTCTTCAGGTGAAAGTTGTTGCGAAGGAATTTGTTGGATTGCAGGGTGTTTGTGGAATATTCTAGAATGTGTTAAAGTGTTGTGTGTGGTTTGTGAGTCATCTTTGGATTTGAGGAAGCGTGTACTTAAATGTTTGATGGTGTTTACATAGTTTGACCGACCTTGAGACTTTACACTAATTGTGGATTTGCTTATGTGATTGTGGAAGTTTGGTGTGGCGTGTATGAATGGATTTAGGTTCAAGATAAGGTGTGATGTGGTCTGCTTTCATTCCTTTCCACTGCAGGAATGTTTTGGTGCCGACCTAATTTGAATTTGCATTGTTGAGGTGCATAGCCAACTTTGGAGAATTTTTTCAAGTTTGAAGAAGGTAAAAATAAGTGTTATGTTGATGGAAAATTAGTGTGTAGAGTGTATGATGTGAAGTGTAGAGTCGTGAAGTGTGAATTTGTGAAGTGCAGTGTGAGCTTTAATGAGTTAAAATACTTGAAGCAGTGAGCAAAAGGTGTCTAGAATCTTCATAAAGGTTGTGAATGTGTTGGTGATGTTGTGGTGGACTTTTTTGTCGCATTGAGATGGATTTCTCACTATAACAATCTTCTTTTCTTCTTTTTTTGTAATATGATAGTGAGCCCTTCTTTCTTTTGGTTAATGAGCCCACTAGCAGCAAGCCTATTATGTTCGATGTTGCAATTACTTTATATTGTGAGCTAATCCTCACTGTGGTTTTTCCCTTATTGGGTTTTCCATGTAAATTTGGTGTTCTATTGTGCATGGTGTTGATGTGTTTCAATTTATGTTATTTGTTTTCATGCTAAAACATTCTAATAGATTAAGGGCTAATAAAGTTGATGTGGATCTGAATGTTAATGAGGGTTTTAATGTTTTAATGCACAACTAATTCACCCCCCCTCTCTGTTGTCTTGTGCATTCAAAAAAGTTATAGAGGATCAAAAGAAGTACTATGCTTATAATCAATAATTGTATTCCATCATTGAGAACTTAAGATGTGGAGACATTATTTGCTACCAAAGAACTTTGTCTTATACACAAATCATTAACTACTTTGGTACATAAAAAAACCAAAGTAAACTAAAAGGAATATACAATGGGTTGAAATTTTCCAAAGTCATTCATTATTTTGAAGCATAGAAGTGCTAGGAAAAGGTATGATGTACACCTTGCATAATGTTATACTTTAAAATTAATATTATTTGTGATGCACTTAGGGGATCTAGGGATGCATGCATTGCATGGGTTAGACATTATTGTGGCCACTTTATGTGTTGTATGTAACATTGGGATAAATATGTGATGTGGGTTTGCACATTGAGAAAATATTTAATATTGGAAAAACTTATTACCAAAAAATAAATGTGGGAGAAATGGTTTCGTAAGATCATGGAATTAGTTACATGATTTATGTAATATCATTTGGTGGCTTTGTGCAATCTTATTCTATAAAATAAAGTGCATGAGTAGTTGTTAAGGTTGACTAATTTTAGGGTTGGATTGTGTGAGCATCTCTTCTAGGTTGCACATGTGAGGGTTTGAAGCATGGCATGGGATGTGTAGATACATGTTTGTTCACATGGAGTGCATGTAGAGAGCTTGATGTTTCAAAGGTATTCATGGAGACTCTACAGATGTATTGTAATCTTTATTGTTGAATAATACATGAGTGATGAATACTTTTGGAAGCTAGGCTTTCCCCCCTTTAGGGTTTTCCTAAAGTATATCTTCCATCATCTTGATGATATGTTGTCTATTCTTTTGCATGTGGATTATGAGTACTTGTTTGCATGAATTTATCTCTTTGGGTTATGTGTAAATTGTCATATATGGCTACAAATTCCTTTCATTTGGTATCAAAGCTTGGTCAAGTCGAGTTGTCGGAGGATATCTCCTTGTTATTGTTAAGCCTTGGAAGGAATAGCTTATTTTGCATATTTGAATCCATGACTTTGTAGGAAAAGAGTAAAGACATTTTCAAGCTATGAGGGTTTTGTACATGTGTTGTTATTTGTAGATTTAGGGTTTGAGATCTAAGTTGGATTTTTTTTCTAAGTGTGCATTGTGATGGTTTTGTAGGGGAAGTTTCATAGATGACCCCATAAGACAAAGAAAACTTGCTATTGGATCTAAGAGGCCCAAGAGACAAAGATTGACATAAAATTTGACCTATTTTGGTCACTAAAAAAGCATTCAATTATATTTTTCCCACCCTAATGTGTCATGTGGCTACACATTTTTATGAAGGAAAAAAAAAATTCTTGTGCAAATAAAATAAAATAAAACTAGGGGGACTAGAGTCCACAAACCCAATACCCCATGTCATGCCAACGGTCAATACCACTGATATTGTCAAGGTTGGCAGCCCTATCAACCACTGCCAGTGGCTTAAGTCCCCAATCCCCAACCCTAGTCCAATGGGACCGAGCCACCAACCCCTCATGTGAGGAGAGAATTAAAAAATAAAAATAAAATAAAATTTATTTTAATGATCTTGGTTATTACAACCAACAATATGTTGCAAAAACACCAAAGTGTAGTAGGTCAAAAGTCTACAAGTGCAGTAGCAAGTCAAAAACTTGCAGATGCAATTGCAAGTGAAAATTTCATAATCAACTAGTTCAAGCATGAAATACCACTTTAGGTTCAATTGGTTGATAAAACTCCACAATTCAGATATGGTGACATCATCTTCCAGTAGAATTTGGCTAACATCATCAATGGAACTATTCATCTAAACTAGTTTGTTAACTCATAAATGTTCAGTTCACTTGATAATTCCTTCAAAAGTTCAGATAACCATGAGTAATTTGTAAACTTCTTGTTCGAAATGGAATTCCCAAAATAAGTAGACAGACAAAGAATTATTGCAAGACAAATGATTTGGAAGTTCCTGCAAGTGTGAAAGGAACCATCAATACCAGTTTGCGTGAGCAAACACATCAAAACTGGTCCAAAACATTAGAACTCAATGAAAACTATCGATTCAGTAACAAATTCTTGCAAAATTCTAAAGCAGATCATGCAAAATTCTAAAGCAGATCAAACATCTACAAAGCAGGTTCAGTAGCAACTCCAAAGTCTACAACCGAGAACACACCAAAAACCCACAAAGCCATAACTTAGCCAATTTGTATCCTCTCTTCACCAAATCGGACTTGCAAACACCCATTAAGCTCCACTACAAGGTGACATCATTAGATTGCCCAAATTATTTTTGAAAATTCTTTTGAGTAACTAACCAAAAATAAAACTACGAGAAACCAAAAGCAACTAAACTAAAAGAAAAAATGGTTGATGCAAGATTGCCTGTGGACCCGAATGCTCTTGCATCAACTCATCAAGCAATCTTAGTGACTTGAATCTAATAATCTTTCTTTTACTAAAAGTGTTGTAAGATCCTAGGTCTTGTCACAATTGTCAAAAATAGCTTATGGCCACCCATCCTAAACTTTACAACACTAAACTTCACAAGAATTTCCTTTGATGAAAATAAAATTATTGACCTTGTAACACTTTGAATCAAGAATGGAAGAAATGACAACTTCTCACTGAAACATGTTAAAAACTATTAAAACTCCAATGTTGTTGTTGTTGTTGTTGTTGTTGTTGTATGCTAATATCTTACCTTTGAAGCCCTGTAAAATGATGAGGAGATCCTAGTCAAAATCTATTTAACGATGGGCTTGTCACAATTGAAACTATCAACCTACAAGAGTATGAACAACAATGTGATTGATGATCAAGATGATTGAAATCATTTTCAAAACTCGAGGTGCTACATGTGAAAATCTAAGCTTTGATGATGTAAAACCATACCCAATACATAGAAAATTTGGACGAAGTTAGATGCCCCTACTAGAAAGCAATTAGAATTTCTTTAAAATTGATGAAGATATTCAATAATGAAACTATTGAACTAAAATTCACTGCCAATCTAAAACTCAACCCACATTTGGAAGAATAGAATAACATGTGAAATGAAGTGAAACGTAACAATAGAGGATCTTGTTCTTTTATTTCAAACATATGACTTCATATTGTAGCATGTGTCAATCTTATGGGTAGAAACTTTTTTTTAGTGAAAACCATGTAAACCCTTCAAAGAATGTGCATTTGACTACTAATCAAGAATTTGTATTTGTGAAAATGTGTTCCTTTACTATATGGCAAGTTCCATCATAAACACATGCAAAAAGAATTTGAGTAAACTTGTGTTAGTCTTCCTTTAAGTGCACTCCTTTATATATGACTATTTTTTTTGCTCTCCTATACAATGGTTTGCACTAGTCAATGGACCAACATTCTTTAACCTTTTTAAAAACTTGCTACTCTTCCTATGAGCACACATCAATTTATAAAGCCTACAAATTTTACCCTTTTTCTTTTAATTGTGTTTCACTATTATGGTGGATGTGCCGTTTCATTGTCTCACATGTTTTTTGAAAACTTAGCTTACACCTTATATGGTGTGTGCCTAAATATACATGAGCAACTTTTCTCCTTTAAAAAATTGTTGAACCAACATAGGGTGTCCTCTTTACTAAGACCCTACACTTCTAGTTTTGTAAGAACATGCCACTCTTCCTATAAGTGCATGCTCGTTTTTGGGGATTGCAAAAAAATTGACCTAACAAATTTATGGCATCCTTTAGATTGATAGTCTCCTTTCCAAACACCTTGCATTTCCAATTTTTCAAAACTTGTTTGTACTTCCACTATAAGCATACACTCATATATTGGTAATGTAATTTTGTATTATGGAAAATTGTACTCCATTAGGATGAGTACACCCTAGAATTAGGGAACATATTTTCTTTCCTTAATGATTTTTTGCCACTTCACCATTTGAACTCCAATGTTTTCCTTGTCAAATGTGTTATAAAGCTCTTTCTATTGGCCTTGCAAAGACATGGATGAGAGACAACAAAAACATGGGTGACCATGGTGAAACTTGCAACACTACTTATGAATAAAGAAATGATAAGGATTTAGCTTGAAATGTGACACAATATTAAAAAAATCATATGGGTACAACAAACTTCTTGAAGCACAAATCTTCCATATGCTTAGCACCCCCACAATAGCCACATTGGAAATGAGATTTAAGTACTCTCCTCTTTTCTCCATTTCCCTTGTTCTTTCCTTTGCTTTTATGCTTTCCTTGTGACTTGTCCATCATTGGAATTTTGTATCCTATATTTTTTTGCTCCTACTTTTTAGGTGAAGATTCTAAAATATGGGTTGTTTACAAGATGTTCATGGGACTATCACCATCTTTAATAGAATTTGTAACCAATGGATGGGCCATGCTATTAGGCCCAAGAAAGGTTGATAGCATAATTTTTATTGCTCATGACATCATCGTCATACTAATTACTAACGACTATTTTAATGTAAATATATGTTTTCCCCCACCTTGCCAATTGAGAATTGATGATATCATTTATTGAGGTGGACTTCATAAACTATCACACTATTAGGGGTCCACTCTCTTGGCCAACTTGGAATGAATTACATCATTTATTGTCATGTAGTTATAAATTTTACTATTATTAAAATGACACATTTTGATGCTATGACATTGGTAAACATCTATAAATCCCCTATTATTAGGGTTTAGAGATTGTATTTTCAATATGTTTTGGTATAAGATATGGTGGGATTCAAAACTTTCCTATTATTTAGGTTTTGTAAATTTTTGTGTGTATAACTACTATGTAAAAAAATACGTGTAATTCCTCTTATTATTGGTGGTTTGTAAGTAACACATGATAAGACAATATGATTGATTATAGCTAAGATCACTTAAAATGGTTGCAACTATATTTATTGATTTGATATATGATAGGTTCTCAAAAGTGGTGAGATGAGTTGGTTAATGTCATAAACTAGGAATACATTATAACCAATGAATGCCAAATGATACATATCTTCATACATGGGTTGCTAATGACCAACATCCACCGTGAGATCTATAAAGTAGTTTAATGTGATTTAGTTGCAAATGCTAGCATAATTGATATTGTTATATGTTTATTTCTCTTGTATGCACATAACTAGCACTTGCCCCTCATAATGACACAATGGATGACTAGATAGGAAAGTCTAGGGGACATAATAGATATATGTTATGAATGTGTTTGTTTTACTCCTATGTTAGGATCAATCTCAAATACTTAATTAGCCTAATCTATTAATCATTATAAATTTGATATCGAAAAACAATGAGAATCTAATACATTTCCAATGGTAGTGAAGTTGTATTTGTTGATGTTAATGGCAGCATCAGTCATATTCTTCCAGCCTATCTCCTTTACTCATGATGATAAATTAAATAATAGCCTAAGGCTATTTAATTTATAGAGACATCAATGTGAAGAGGCGCTTCACATGGCAACATTGTAATTGTTATCTTGGCCGACCTTCCTTGTAACTTGCATTTTATTAATTGTATTTATATTTTTATGATGGGCGACCTTGCATGAAGAGGTGCAACCTCTCTCTCTCAAATTGTATAAATACAAGTTCATTCCATTCATTCTATCAATCAAGCAAGTTCGAAGTCTCTTCTCTTCTCTCAAGTGCGAATTACCAAGAGCAGATTGCGAAGTCATCAAGAGCAGATTGCAAACTCTTCAAGAGCAAATTTGAGTTGCAAGGAAGTGCAGATTATTTACCTATCATTGCATCTTGTGAAGGTGCTGATTATTGGCCTTGAGATTGGCCTCATTGTAACGAGACTTGTTGCCATTATTTTATAGAATAGAGAGATCTTTGTTGCTGGGTTTTTCTCCCTCAAGAGGAGGGTTTTCCCAGGGTATCTGCTGTGTTATTGTGTCTGATTTTGAATTAATTTTCTGTGCATTACATCTGATCATAAAACTAACAGTATTGAGTACCAATGGTTCTCTCAAGTATAAATGCCCAGTTTCAGCACAAGGGATTTGGTGCAAAAGGAATACATTCCTGGATGAAAGCGAAAAAGAGATGTTTGTGCTAATGGATCTATTTACCCTATTTGATCAATACGCATAAAACATTCAAGTTCATAGCATCCATGAATAATAAGATCATCCCAAAATCTTAAAGCTCAAAAGGAAAAAAAATTGAATCACCAAACTACATGGGATTGTAAAATTTACAAAATTCTTACACTTTGAAGGAAACAAAATCCCCAAACTCTAGGATTGTAAAAATTCCAAAATCTATAGACCCATCAAACCTTAAAAGACCTTAAGAACCAAGAAATCTAAAAAAACTCAGTTGTCTAAAAAAAACAGAATTATGTATGCCTATGAAGATACTTTAAAATGTAAAATCAAATTTTATTCAGTTTAAATGCAATATGAAATGCACCCAAATAATAGAGGTGAGTGACTGACAAGGTCACATTATTGGACTTATGTCTCTGTGCAGAATCCTCATGAACATAAACAATTGTCGAGGGCCAAAGTTACTCCACATGCAATGGTTGTATCTATGATTGCCAAACCTTTTTATGTCATTTAAGAACCATGCCTGCCCACAAAGTAGTAGATATCCACCCTCTAAACAACACACAGACCAATAGCATCAATTCATATTTGCAAAATAATCTGCTGCCACATGGTACCATTTGAATCATGTCACAGAAGATGCCATGTATTTTGAAATCCCCAGGCAAACTTTAGCCACAACCTGGTCGGGCCCTTTATTTGGGACATGAAATTGCCCAATTAGCAAGATATCTACAGATCCATACTCACTGTAAAAAAAAAGTACTAAAACCCTATGTACTCATGGGTTTGAACAGAGGAAGAGGCAAGAATTCCACAAACCCTACTCACAACTCCCTTTCCTCACCTTGGGCTGCTGCAGGTCTGCAAATTGCTGCATAACTCGACAAATATGGCATCCCAGCTCACATTTTCAAAGCTGAAAGATTTCGGCCAACAAGGGTACTTTTTTTGGTTTATACAACACAACCATTGAAATAACCAAGTTTGTTGTAAACGTCTGCAAGGAAGGTTGCAAGTGTGGCCTTTTAGGCCATGGTGTGTCTTTAGCATGTTGCTTTGAAGTTTGTAGACCAGTGAAGTGTGCAGCGTGGAGAAAGAGTGGAGAGGGATGCCTATGTGTTGGCATGCCAGATGCCGTGGGCTGCAGCACAAATTAACAGGCTTTCCTTTTTATTCAAACCGTTTGCAGATTGAAAAGAGCACGAGTATTCAGAAGTAAAGCAAGCCAAAAATAAAGGCAAAAGCATGTGTGTTTGGGCATGAGAATTGGCTGGAGTGCAAAGGCTGCACTCAATTGTGTGAAAGCATTAAAAAAAATGTTTCCTGATTCTGGCATTCACTTTTTAGGATGTTTCCTGATGACCTGAAAACTGTTTCAAAGCATGAGATAAGTTTTCACTTTCAGGCAAGTTTTTGGACTTCCAAGTCCATTTAAAAAGCCTACCAGCAAATTAGGTGGGACAATCCACATAGCATTTGTTTACCTATGGATAGCAAACTTTTCAACCCATATATCGACATGGAATGAGGGATCAACTTTGGAACATTTTTACATATGACATGGGGCTCATAATCATCACTTTTTTAAAATAGATGCATTTTTTTGCTAGTAAAGACAAAGACTTTTTCACAAAATTTGTTGTTTTTCAATTTGTTTGATTAACTTAATTATTTTTTAAAATAAGCATTACTATTGATCTTGCAGAGACAATAAGGTTCTAACCCCATGTTCCCATGTGGCTGCTTAAGTGCATTTTCTGCTTAAATTTGAGCAGCTGGAGTGTTTCCATGCAAATTTTTAACTATAGGAAAAAGGATAATTTGGAATCTTTCCCTATTTTAATGGAGCAACTACTGTTTAGAAATTGAAAATAGGATGTGGAAAAAAGAATGGGTTGGAAATAAGCAGCAATTGCATATTGACATAAATGCCATATGGCTCCACAAATTTATTTCCCTCCTTTGTAACATTTGCCTCTGATTTTTACCTCCAAATTTTACTTGCACAAATTGTTATTAATACTATTTAAGATGACTGCTTAAAATAAGCAGAAAAAATAAATATTCATGGAGCCACCAACTCCAAAAATAAATCCTTAAAAAATTGAGCAGTGGCTGCTAGCCAAAATAAGCTAAGCAGCCGCATGGGGCCCTGCCCTGCATTGCCCTTAATTTCAAGTTCCAAAATGTCCTTCCAATTTAATCCCTCATGTGTCTTGCAAGTAATAAGGCACCCTTATACACAGGAAGCATTTTTAAGCACTTGAAGATTGTTGGTGAGAGTTAGAAAGGTAGTATAGCATAATGATTGGGAAGTGAAAATGTTTGGTTCAAGGAGATGGAAAAATCCCTGCTACCTATATTATAAAATGAAATAACAGTATAAAAAGCATAACCAATCACTAAGTAACTGCACAAAGGTCTAGAAATTACACACTTAGCATGGCAAAACCTCATGACCAAGCTTTTATTATTCATGGTCTGATTTGGATGCATTTCACAAAAACATAATATATGTCTCTCGAGGATTCTTCATGAAATTCATAGTAATTAACTTATTTATTAAGGGCTTCTGTCAAATTAATAACAAATGATCTATGAACTCAACTATCTGCAAGAGAAATACTTGCAGAAATGTTATTTCATCTAATTACAAATTGTCTTGATACTTACTGTGTCTAAATAATAAAATAATTGAGTCCAGTGCTGAATGCAGTTCCATTGGCATCCGGAAAACCTTCCTACCCTTTCTATCTAGTTTCTATTATCTATATGTATAAGTCAAGACTCGTCTTTGAAAATCTTCATAGGACAACAAAACACAAGGCCTCTGAATAGACCAATCACGAAGTCCAGCTCCTTTGTTTGTTGAGATAAACAATATTTGTAATCTATTTACAGTTTAATAACTTCAATGGGAGGAGAAAAGTAACTGCCTTTAACACCAGGCGATGACAAGTAATGGAGGTATTTGCTACAAATATTGATAATGGAAAAACAGTTATTGATAATAAAAACATAGGATAACCAAGCATTAGGTTTCAGAATCTTTATATTTGTCTACATAAGAAAGTAATACTCTCAGGTGAAAAAGAGATCCTGCCAAAACCACCAGATAAAAAGTTCTCAGTACTACGCTTGGATGTCTATAACTGGTTTAACAATAGGACTCAATCATTAGCATGTCCAGTGTAAGTGTCAAGACTGATCATACTGTGTATTATTTGGAAAATTGCTTACTTTTCAAAGAAAGAGTGATTTAAAAATTTAAGCTTTTACATAAGTTCACTCTCCTTCTCAAGAAAAGAATGAATTGGACCATAATGCATTGAATTAGAAGCTAGCAAGTTTTCACAATATGGATGAATAGTCTGAGAAAGTTCTGTAAAGTCTGAAAACAACTGATAGAAACAAAAAAGAAAAAAGTAAAGAGAGGTACAAAATTGTAAACTAAAGTTTGTAATGAAATGAATTTATGAATTTTCGAATAGGTCCACAAGGCAAGCCAATCCATTGTAGAGCCTGATTCGTAAGATGTGGTCAATCCTATAACATAAGAAGCCAGATTGTATGGGACGTTCGATCTTATTAAATAAAATATGTATGTTATTATCCCAAGGCTTTTATACAGTTGACTTATGCAGACATAACCATGGTGAACAGTAGAAGTCATGCATCCTGATAATAGTATAACTCAGGTTAGTAACCAGGTATCTTAGAATTACTACGGTTGCCCCTTTACTTACTTCTCAACTAAGAGAGCCCATAGGATGGGCATTATCACAGTTTAGCATTGCTTTTGTCATATGTTCAGTTTGACTATATCCAACATGCGTCAATTAGATAAAATCATGTCCCTAAACATGCATAATTGCTAGGTCAAGCATGCCTCCCTCAGATTGATTATATTGATATGTTATTCAAGCATTCTCAACTTTTTTTTATGTGTCTTGCTTACAAGACTCAGGTACACTTGTTTTTACAAATTCTGAATCAGAATACCTTTGTCTTTATGGTAGTTGAAATTAAATCAGCTACCACTAAAGGCCCTGTGTCTTCATGATTTTAATAAACAATGTAAGTGCACCAAGAATCAACTAGAGATAACACAAATTGTATTGTTAAAAGTCATTAAAAGGTTTGGTCAAAAACCATAAGGTCAAGTCAACATTGAGAAACATACTCGTCATTCTTGAAACCTGTCTGGTACATTAAAAAAGAAATGGGGTTCCTCAGAAATCTTATTTGGCAAATGGCAATAGGAAAGATTGAAAAACTAATTTAGAAAAAACATGTGAAGATAGGGAAAGTTTCAGTTGGTATTTGCTTAGTATGCAATAAGCATTACTCTAGAAGACATTAGAGGTAGATCAGATTATTATTCTCTTTCCTAAGGATAGGTTATATATAATACCTCTTCTCCCTTGGCAAAATAAGTTAAAATTGCACAAACAAATAAAACCTGGGACATGGCAGGAGGAGTTCTTGCCTTTACCATTTTGAATAAATTATCCAATATGCAAAAGTACATTTGGAAAACATTCCCAGAAATTATGGTGTTTTGCAATTATAGAATAAAGAATATATTGCAGATCAAAAAGGGTAAAACTCTTAAGATTCACTCTATTGAGAATTGTAATTCCCTAAGATACATGGAAAAATGTGGTATCAAATTCTTGAACATACCTTCTGCATTTATTTAGATTTTTATTCAAAACCTTACAAATTTCAAGTGAATTCTCATAGATCTCGGACTAAGGGCAAGGGAATAACAAATTAATCACACACACCATTATGATTTGACAAGGTTACCAATGTTCTATAAAGTGAATGAGTGTTCAAAACTAATTAAGACACTTCAAGTCACTTCCACACCAGAGCCACCAGAGAATATTTAAACATTTGGACAATCATAATAGGAATCAGAACTGATAACTTTAAAGCCAAATTGGCAATGATCAAAGTGAAGACTTGTAGTTGTGCACAATATTGGATCTCAGACAGAGGGCTAATGTCTTGAATTTTCAAAGAATGCATTTGGGTTTTTGTTATATACCATGTAATAATAATTAAACTATAATAGAGAAGTACCCAGGGCAGTTAGCATATTGCTAATCACTATGTGCATTAGGGCCTAAAAGATTCAAATTTAAAACATTAACTAAAAGGTCGTTTGATTTTTTTTGTGGATAGATTTACAATGTCAGACAATTTTCTTGGAGGCAAAAATGATTGATGTACTCATAGGAAGGTCTCCACTAAACTGAAAGCTAACACTTTGGCAGAAGCATTGTATGATAAATGGCATTTTTCTTATCCGTTCCAATCAAAATCAGCACATTGCCAAACACAATCAAATAGTAGAGATTTGTTATATTTAGGAAACAATGGATAAAATATTAAAATCAGAATTTAAAGATTTAAAAACAAAAAACTACCATGTTGTTTGGAAAAGTACAACACTAAATACCCCCAAGGTCATCTCTCAATGAAAAACAGTAGAACATTCTTATTTTAGGAGGTTTACGAGTAAATTAGTTGACAGATGTAACAAACATTATCAATACTTTTTAATGAAAAATCACCAAGGGATTTCAGCCTTGGATACTCTTGGTGGAATTTTATGAGCTGTATGCATCAGACTAACTTCTTTTTTTAATACTACCATCCATGGTATATTCTGTTCTCATACAATAGTATTGCATATCTAGATATCTGTTTCCATGTACTCTTTGACTAACATGAACTCAACCCTATGTAGGTGAACAAAGATCAAAGCAGGTAAACCTCTTATGAAAGAAAAGGGAAAAATCAAAATGCTGGAAAACTTACCAAGGTCCAACTATGCAGCAAGAAAATTTCCAGAAAATTTGTTCTATCATAAACTTGATACCAATTAACCAAAAACTTGTGTATTATGTGCTTTGTTTATGACTGCTAAAACCAAATGTGAAACGAAAATATGAAAATTGGCTATTTTTCCCTGGCTGTGTCACTCTCCAATGTTCATCTGAATGCATCAACATGAATGTTCTATTGAAACAAGATGAATTTAAAATCAAGCCACTTCCCAACTCATATGCTTATATCAATACCAAAAATCTAAATATTTATTTTCTTTTGCAATTACTTTCCAAGAAACTACTCAATTTTGTTGTAAGATTTGAAAGGTTAAGTTTGAGTATCTACTATTTATCCAAATTATTACTCTTGGAAAGATCAAGATGAAAGGCCAATACATGATAAAAACCCATCAAGCTATGAATTACCTCTGGACTGAAATCTGAGATCCTTAAATTTGGCTCATCAAATTCTCCTTGAAGACTCCTACTTGTTGCCTCTCCATTTGGTAGGAAATAATGCCTAAGAAATTCAAGGATCAAGATGATTATGTAAGCTTATTGGGATTGTTAGTCAACTACAACTATCAAACACATTAAAACTGACTAATTTGCAAATTCCATTTCTATAAATTATTGAGTTTCTAGCTTCAGGATCCATGCTCATTGAAAAAAATGCAAGCTATTTACATAAACAAAGAAAAAGGCAAGTATCCATTCCAAATATGTCATAGGTTGAGCTAGTATAAATCATATGTTGGTGTCTTTGACTAGGTTTTTTATTACAAAAGCATCAAAACTGTAGGGATGGATAGATCTTCCTAGTAATCAAAGAAAAATATTTGCAAAGAAAGTGTACATATATTGATATATAATCTATGCTATGAAAATGTAGAAAATCTAGGGAATGATGTCGAGAAAATAAACAATGAAATTAAAAAATCTGAGAGGGAATAACAATAAAGGAAATTTTCAATAAAATGAGTGCCAGGAAATTGATACATTGAACTGCATTTTTGAGTAAAATGATTTATATGAATTTGGTGAGAACTGAGGTGAATATTGGCTAGCAGATGAAAAATATCATAGCAAAATTGAGTGTCATAGTATTTTGAAGTTGGAATAAGATGTTCTTCTATGTACATACACAAGTTTAGAGCTGTCATGGCAAGCCCACCAGTTTCTATTTTGATTAACTGAAACAAATTTAGTTGCTTACTTCTGCAATCTCTTCAAATAAATCATGGAATGGAGGAGATATGGAAAGGACAGGGCAAGGAAACTTTCCCACGCAATCCTCTAGTTTTGCCACAACAAAGAAAACAGCCAAGGTGAACAGCCTTGTGAAGCACACGTCATGGAGGTAGATATGCTTATGACTCCAAGGAAGCATTTAATTAATATATTATCTTTGAAGTTTGGGAAGGACATTAATTTCTAGGTGGTCCCTAGGTTAGGAAAAACTAGGAGCTCTTTAGGAAGCACTAAATGGACTCTTTAAAGTATGGAAAAAGTCTGCCTAAAACAATCATACTTTGGATGTGGCTACACCTATTAGCTCATTTTGCATGCCTACTATCTCTATTTCCCCTCCAATGGGAAGCTGGTTCAAACATCCAATTCCTAAGAATCTATTCCATTGAATCACTCCATTTATTAGAGCCTATCAAAGGAACTTCTATCACCATGATCCAGTAGGTGGCTATCCCTTGGACCATGTCTCCTAAAACGAGTTAGTACATATGTCCTACCTTCTTGTGCACTTCACTATAATAAAAGGGATTTCCATTAATGGATCGATTCGGAGTTTTGATTTCTTTTGGTCGAATGGACCTAAAGGGGAGCGAGAAACCAAAGTGCCATACTTGAAAGAGTCTATTTAGTGCTTCATGAAGAGCTCCTAGTTTTTCCTAACCTAGGGACCACCTGAAACTTAACATCCTTCCCAACCTTTGAAGATAATATATCCATTAAATATTCCCTTGGAATCGTGAGCATATCTACTTGAGTTATAGCTGCCCCCTCTTATCCATCCCATCATCTCTCTTGTGCATAGGGTGTTGCACTCTTTATGCATCATCATTGAGCACAACTTTCACTACCAATATTTGTAACTGCAGTCTTCTATGTGTCAACAACATTGCACAATGAAGGAGAATAATGATATTTGGGACATTGCGTTGTTGAAGAGTGAGGTTAATGACCAACAACTTGTTTTCAGGAGTAGCAAAACCAAAAAACTCACTTACCCAAGCACAAGCAAAGAAGGTTGTTGAGTTCAAAGGCAAGTTGGTGGTTGCTAAATAGGAGGCTATGCAAGCAAAGAGAAAGGTTAGGAGACTGCAAAAAATGGTGAAGTGTACATGGGAATGTGAACTTGTAGCAGCCAAGAACATGAATTTTATGCCCTCCATGCAGACTAAGTAAGCTCAAGGTAAAATTGGAAATTTTGTCAAATTAACCACCCATTGGAGCTGCTATTCATCCTTGGACATCATTCCACCCTATCTTCTCCGCATTCTCCCCCAACTTCTCATTAAGTCCTTTCTTTTTGTTGTAATTAATGTCAAAAGGGACTCCATCTTTTCTAAAAAGTGGGGCAATGTAGACCTTTGAAATTAATAAATTTTGTTTGTAAGCCAATATTATGTTAATTCTTGTTGGCATTAGATTCTGATGACGGCTTGAGGTCTAGTTGGCAGTTGTGTTAACTAATTATTATAAGTCTCATCATTCAAAGAACAAGTCTTATGCTAAGGAAGAGTCATTGAATATTTGGTCCTCCCTATATTGAGCATATTGTATTGAACACTACCTATTTATGAAACCTTTGATTATTAATATTCTCCATAAAGTACAATTATTTCAGTTATCATTGCAATTGATGTTCCTTGGTAGTGTAGAATTTGATAGAAAACAAAAATGTCTTTAGGGGTACTTCTTAAGTGTGCTCATTGTGCATGTTGCTCATGACTAATATTAGTCCAAATCATCATATTTGCAAATACTCTACCCAAGAATCCAAAAATTACTTCCTACCATTTCCCACCTCAAATGGACATCGATACCTCTATCAGTCATTCCCTCTTGATCGCTTCTTCCTTGGTTAGATTTTTTCCTTCATTTACTTTCTCACTTTCAAGATCTTGGATGACTTCCTACTCCTTGATTATACATGCATCTTCCTTCTTGGACTGAACACACACTCATACTGAGGGGGGGGAGGAGGAGGGAGGAGTTTGAGTTAGTATAAGATAATCTTTTATTTATTTAAACTTAACAACCATAATAATAGCAATCACACAAGATCTAACAATTATGCAACACAAGATTTATGTGGAAGCTCTTTCGAGAAAAAACCACAATTAAAATACTACTTGAATCTACCATCCAAATCTAGTTATGAAAAATAAAATGTTCTTACAATAGATTTGTAGACACCAACCCACTGGAGACACCAATCCCTTTCGCTGGACAATTTGTAGGTAGAAACCCACTAGAGACACCAATCCCCATCGCTAAACAATTTGTTGGAACCAACCTACTAGAGACACCAATCCCCACTGCTAAGCGCCAACTCAGCAAGAGACACCAATCTCTTCTTTTGGGAAGCATCAACTTCCAAATAAACTTCTTCAACGAATGATGATCAATTGATTTTCCTTCATAAAGATCTTCTTGTAGATGATACACTTTTCACAAAATTGAAGCAATCATTTTCATATACTTTCCTTTTCAAATCTGCATATACTCCCCTTCCCAAATCTGAATATAACCTTTTCAAATTTTCTTATAACATATTCATATATCTGCTGTTATACTCAGATCTGCTCTTAATTGGACTGATTAATCATGTTTTCTAGTTTCCAAATAACTCCCATCTCACCTTCATTATATATTATCTCATATGCCTCTTCACCAAGAGAGGTGATCCTTCACAAGGGGGTTGGCCTCATATAAAAGTAATTTTAATTTATTTAATTTTCCCAATGTGGTGCTGATTGAGGAATGGGTCAGCCATTTTTTTAGTTTATCTCAAATTAATTTCCCCAAAAGGGGCAACCACATCAAGAGGGGTTGGCTGCTCCATAAGGGTCGGCCCTATAAAAAAAGAAATAATAATTTGCTTTTAACTCCCAATGTAGGCACCACAAATCTGCAGGTCGGCCTGCATTAAGATATGATAAATATTCTTCATAAAACCTTCATAATCGTCATATATCAAGGCATGCAATTTCTTTGATAGCAGCAAACTGATTTTTTCTTTGACATCAATGACAACATTTTTCATCATCAATGACAATATTTTCAATCGGCCTACCTCTTACAATTCTAATTGTAAAGAACCGGACCAATTTTTTTCCATTTTTTGAATGCAATTACAACAACATGCACCTGTTAGGGTTAGCACTTAAAACCAAAGCGATGTAGAATTCAACTCTAACCAAGGATGCACCAGATGACGGCGAGCATATGGTCAAAGGATCTCAATGCAATGCTGAAAGAGTAACTCTAACCAAGAATGTGCCCAAGGTGGACGAACATATGGTCAGAGGATCCCTACCAACTACTATGCTGAAGTAACTCGACGTCAAGAATGTGCCTCCCAACCCAAGATGGAATTGGAACTACCATATGACGGAGATGCTAAGTAATTACAATGCTAATTCAAAATGTAAATAGGCGGCAAGCCAACCTCTTCCACTTATTCAATGGGTATTACAATGAAGCAAAGGAAGGAGAAGTAAGATTGCTGACAGTACTACTGTTCAGCTTACAATGAATTAGAGAGTGCCTGCCAATAACATAGAATAAGAAGTCTAACAGAGCTGCAATATAGTATAATGTCTCCTCAATGATCACAATGACTTTCAACCCAAACCCAACTCAAATGATAGACTTTACACAAGCTGATATGATAGAACAGCAACTTAATATGCATAACCAGCAACCCTAGAATCCACGAAAATGCTCACAACTCACTCAATACTTTCCAAAATGACATGAGACTTGATGCAAATGAATGCTAGGATGATGACAATGAAGACTAGACAAAGAAACAGCTGACAAATTGAAGTATTTTTTTTTCTAAACATTTGCCAGGCAAAACATAATGGTACGGCCCCAAGAAATGTTCTACCAACAAGATAAAATCCAAGACACCTCTAAAAATTCTGAAAACTTGCAAGGAGGGGCGCCCCTAGCAAAGAAAGAGATTGGAGAAATACCCAGAACAATACAAAAATCCTACAATGAGATATGAATAAAAATCTATTTCAGCAAACCCCTAATCAGCAAATGCAAAACTCACAAATCTCTAAAATCTTCAACCTTGATGCTCTGTCTGCTAGTCTGGAAGAGCAGCAATCTCTGAAAACTTAGCTAGGTGCTATCTTTCAAGCACGAAACCAAGAGAAAGAACTAGGAGGTATGCATTCCTCGAAGCAAGCTCTGAAAGTATTTCAGCAGCATAACAGTATGATAAGCAACAATAGATAATCCAATTGAAGGCCAAGTCTCTTATTTATAACTTTTCTGTCTCCAAATTCAAATCTTTTTTTCCCTCCAATTAGGGTGCCTAAATGAAATTCACTTTTCACCTTTTCTCCAAATTTCATTTGCATTTCATTTCCAACCCATATGTGGAAATATAATTTAATAAAATGCAAATATATCACTAAAAGGCATCCAAGATAGACTTAAGTGAAATATTCAATAACTTGCAAATATTTCACTAAAAGATTTAAGTGAAATATTTAATTAAACTCAAATGTCTCCAAGCTAGGCGTCCCCTTTTGCCTTAGCACATATTTCACTTAAATATTAATTCATCAAATAAGGCCTCCAAAATGTTTAATTAATAAACATTATAAAAATCACTTATCTCTCCAAATCGTCCTCCATGCCTTAGCCAAATATTTTTCACTTAAAACATTATTTTTCATCAAATATCAAACTTTCCAAAATAATCACCTCAAATGCCGGAGACCACTAGTCAAGCTGACCTGCCAGAAATAGCCATTGCATTGAACTGCTGCTAAAAATAGCACTGCCAAAAATAGTACTTACTAAAAATAGCATACTACTAAAAATAGTAAGCTGTTCCAAACTCATTTTCTCCACATTTTGAGTAGCCATTGCAACTTACTAAAAATAGTAAGTTCAGAAAATTCATCTGATTCAGTTGCATGTCACACCATCACGAAGCTCTCTGAAAACCCAGAAGGAATCTAGAAGCCAAACTGGAAAACTCCAACATGCGAGCTTCTAAAAAGTAGCTGAGAACTTAAGTCAATATCTTTTCATGCATGTTACCTCATTGCGAAGCTCTCCAAAAACCAAGAAAGCTTCACTAGACATGCGTTAGAAACTCTCGCATGCAAGACCTCAAAACCTCCTTTGAAAGTGGAAACCCTAATTTTCATTTCAGCTTTAGCCTACGAGTTTCCAGAAATAGGCTAAATCCAAACGAAAAGTGTAGGGCTAAATTGGGGACATTACAGTGCGCCCTCCCCAAAATTGCTTGTCCTCAAGCAATGCCACCACAACTCTAGAAGAACTCAAACTGATCCATACCAAAACAAGTACAATCCCAGGGTCCCATGTTCATCTGAAGGAGGACCCACCATGTCGATGCTGCACTACTCTGATCACAATAGTGAAACCATCGTACCAATGTTGCACTAACCTCCCTTGTAACTCCAAAATGTTACCATCCATGATACTCAAACTAAAAAATCTTAAAGAATTGAGATCAATATCATGCAACGTCTCATGTCCAAGATGCCCAGAGTCAACAATATCAACCATACCACTGTCTATCACCATCCTAGGCAAGAAGAAAGATAGGCTATTCAACTCAAAATCAAACTCCTCAGCATACCTCCATACGGTAACAAACGGAGCCATGACTGCAAATGTGACATCTTCGAATCTTCTTGCAAAGAGGAAAGCAATCCTTTGCAAGAGCTCAACAAACTCATACTCATGTCTCCTCATGGAGCTACTATGCCTCATCTGAATTATATTGATACTACCATGAGGACTACAAAAAACTCCCATAATTCCAACCCTATGAGTCTCAGAATGATGAATCAAGGCATGGGGTAGCTCGCTGTCCTGAACCAATAAGGAAAGTAAACTATCAAATTTTACATCACAAACCTCCAAAGTGGCTGGAAAACACACTAGAGCCATTTCCATCTGAAAACTACCACTTCTTTGACCGGTAGTGCTGATCCAACTCTCCTGAATGAGGGAGACTCTCCGTGTAAGGTGGCTGGCCTGCCTCCAATCAGCAAGCTCGAGTCTCCAAATCTGATTTTGCCTTAGCCAAGGATCACTCTCAAGAGCCACCAACCTTTCATCTCTCCAATCCAAACTCAAAATTTCTCTCCAATCCATTTGTTCATGAACAAATGGGGCCATCAAGTGGTTGGTGAAGAGGACAACACCCAAAGGTCTGAAAATTTGATCACTAACCCACCAAAAATTCCTCCTTCCACAAGCCATAAACTCCATCAACCCAAGTTGAGAATCCCAAGCATGGATACCCAACCGAAAGTGATTTCCAACACACTGAAAAGAGAATTCAACACAACCCCAGGTGCTGGTCAAAACCAAGTGCATACTCATAAAATAGGCATTCCCTCTGATGAACCTCTGAAACCAATCCATGAAAGCTTCAACAACACTGGAGCATGAAACATAAGATGACTTCAAATCCAATTCCCAAAATAGACGAGCATCACTCAACCCAAGGAATGGATTGAGAAGAGTGCAAACACCATGTTCTGGTTCTTCTTCCATCACAAAAAGAGGATTATCATAAGTTTCCTCTACACCCACTTCAAAGAGAGGATTGTTAAAAACTTGAAAGTCATTCCTTTCATCTTGTTGTTCCAAATCAGCACTTGCAACTTCCGATTTTCTTGAGACACTTTTAAGATCAAACTCCTCTTGAAGGCTATTAAGCTCTCCAATCACTTGCTTGATTTCTTCAGCTCTTTGTGCACCCTCTTGCTCCTTGAAAAGTTTGAAGTCAGCAAACTGGTCTTCAACCTCTGTTAGAGCCAACTGAGTTTCTTTCAACATGTCCTTTGTTGATTCGAGCTCCAAAGTGAGCTCATTAATTATACTCTCCTTTTCTTGTAAAGCACAAATGTTCTTCTTTGCAACTTCAATGGCATGATCTCGATCTTCAATCAAGTGCATGTACTCGGACTTCAAGGTCTCCAAAGAATCTCTAATAAGTTGCAAATTGGGAAGAGCAACTTCATGCTTAACTCCTCTTCTTCTCTCTTCAAGCTGAGCCTTCCAGTAGAGTTCTTCAATCAAATTGTGAGTGTGATCAAATTGGGATAGAACTCGCACTTCATCTTCAACGGACACCTCAGGTTGGCCTTCACACTCATAAGAATGCGAAGATGGAGAATTGCTGGTTGGCTGCTCTTCAAAATCAGAACTTCGTTTTGTGACATCACTTTCCTTAGAGCTGCTCCAACCTTCTTGTCTTTCATCCTCAACTAACGGAGAATGCTCAGTGTCACGGAGAGGGATATACTCCACAATTTCTTCAACCCCAAGTTTGCAAGCAACTTCTTGAATTGGTAAATCAGCCTTGTGTTCTAAAACCACTTTTAACCTTTCTTCTTCAAGAGCCATATGGTCTTCTAGCTCTTCTTCTTCATCACTGTCTCCTTGATCAAACATTATGACAGCATCCAACTTGATCAAAGAATCATAATTGTTCGCTGTTCGGAAAGTTTTTGTAACCACATATTCCTCTTTAGTGGCTGCAACCTCTTCAAAGAGATCATTATGGAGCTTCGTTGAACAATCTTCTTCTTTGAAGACACCTCCTCCAAAAGCCACCTCACAACTTCCAATGCAATCTGATTTCTGGTCTTCATTTGGATCAAAGGGAAATTCATCCCAGAAAG
The DNA here is from genome assembly GCA_007258455.2 of Sequoia sempervirens. Taxonomy (NCBI): domain Eukaryota; kingdom Viridiplantae; phylum Streptophyta; class Pinopsida; order Cupressales; family Cupressaceae; genus Sequoia; species Sequoia sempervirens. The sequence continues at coordinate 28,015 of VDFB02017240.1, forward strand.
GTTCTTTATCATACCTTGGTTCCAATACACCCGGATCCCAAATGCCAAGGGGTTGACTGCGATGGTCAACCGGAAAAAGATTTTCATACTCCACTGAAGGTATTGACTCAGAGAATAAGTCAACTCCTGAATCTCTTAAGCTAACTTCAAAAACATTTCTTTCCCATGGTTCGGTTTGCTGGTCAAGCCCAAGTCCAACAACGTCACCATGGAAATGAAGTGAAGAACCTTCTACACTTGCTGTTTTGAAAACTTCACCATCCCTATCTTCTTCGGGACCTTCATGGGAAAGTATGTCGCCAATTTCTTCATGTGGAACTTCTTGGGAAGTTGGGTCAGCAACAAGAAGAAAATCCTTCTTCATCAAATCTTCAAAATGAGTATGCATGAACTCATAGGATTCACCTCCAATATCACTAATATATCCTTCATCTTCCTTTTCTTCAACAAACTCATCCCAAACAATAGTCCTACCAACATCTTCCGTGAAGTCATTTCTCTCAAGACCTTCATTGGATGAATCCTCCTTGGGACTCAAGACTGTTGTTATGTTCTTTTCACCAAGCTGATCTTCATTACTTCCTATTACATGCAAGTCAAGGGAAGTATTATGGAGCTCTACCCTTAACTCTTTACTTGCCAAGGTATCTTCATCAAGCTCACATTCATTTTGATGTGATATGTGCACCTTGCTTGTGCCATCTTCAATGCTAGATGACTGATTTTTCTCTTCAACTTGCATATTTGTGGGCTGCAATTCACAAATAGGCACTTCATCTTCTTCCTTCTTTGATTCTTCAACCAAAGCTTGTTCTGCTTCCCTTTTTATCATTTTCCTAATGTGGTCCACCATCTCCGACTTTTCGGGCTTCAGTAACGCCACACAATTCAAATGGGAATCAAATGAAACATTGTACCTATAATCATCTGGCATGTTTTGATATTGCTCACGGAGTTTGGCAGCCTCATGTTCACATTGTCTTTTATACTGTTTGGCATATTCAATGAAATCCCTTACGGCATCACTAACCTTTCCTTCCTCAGATACCATAGTTGAATCTGACTTCTCACGATCCCTAGACCTTAGAAAACGCAACATCTTTGAAACTTTTGAAAGCTAAACTGAACTCTGTTCTGACCTCTGGTGTAGAAACTGATTTCTCTGTCAATCAACTGTCAACTGAACCTTGATGGGCACAGGATGGCAGGATGCATGGCTCTAATACTACTGTAAAGAACCGGACCAATTTTTTTCCATTTTTTGAATGCAATTACAACAACATGCACCTGTTAGGGTTAGCACTTAAAACCAAAGCGATGTAGAATTCAACTCTAACCAAGGATGCACCAGATGACGGCGAGCATATGGTCAAAGGATCTCAATGCAATGCTGAAAGAGTAACTCTAACCAAGAATGTGCCCAAGGTGGACGAACATATGGTCAGAAGATCCCTACCAACTACTATGCTGAAATAACTCGACGTCAAGAATGTGCCTCCCAACCCAAGATGGAATTGGAGCTACCATATGACGGAGATGCTAAGTAATTACAATGCTAATTCAAAATGTAAATAGACGGCAAGCCAGCCTCTTCCACTTATTCAGTGGGTATTACAATGAAGCAAAGGAAGGAGAAGTAAGATTGCTGACAGTACTACTGTTCAGCTTACAATGAATTAGAGAGTGCCTGCCAATAACATAGAATAAGAAGTCTAACAGAGCTGCAATATAGTATAATGTCTCCTCAATGATCACAATGACTTTCAACCCAAACCCAACTCAAATGATAGACTTTACACAAGCTGATATGATAGAACAGCAACTTAATATGCATAACCAGCAACCCTAGAATCCACGAAAATGCTCACAACTCACTCAATACTTTCCAAAATGACATGAGACTTGATGCAAATGAATGCTAGGATGATGACAATGAAGACTAGACAAAGAAACAGCTGACAAATTGAAGTATTTTTTTTTCTAAACATTTGCCAGGCAAAACATAATGGTACGGCCCCAAGAAATGTTCTACCAACAAGATAAAATCCAAGACACCTCTAAAAATTCTGAAAACTTGCAAGGAGGGGCGCCCCTAGCAAAGAAAGAGATTGGAGAAATACCCAGAACAATACAAAAATCCTACAATGAGATATGAATAAAAATCTATTTCAGCAAACCCCTAATCAGCAAATGCAAAACTCACAAATCTCTAAAATCTTCAACCTTGATGCTCTGTCTGCTAGTCTGGAAGAGCAGCAATCTCTGAAAACTTAGCTAGGTGCTATCTTTCAAGCACGAAACCAAGAGAAAGAACTAGGAGGTATGCATTCCTCGAAGCAAGCTCTGAAAGTATTTCAGCAGCATAACAGTATGATAAGCAACAATAGATAATCCAATTGAAGGCCAAGTCTCTTATTTATAACTTTTCTGTCTCCAAATTCAAATCTTTTTTTCCCTCCAATTAGGGTGCCTAAATGAAATTCACTTTTCACCTTTTCTTCAAATTTCATTTGCATTTCATTTCCAACCCATATGTGGAAATATAATTTAATAAAATGCAAATATATCACTAAAAGGCATCCAAGATAGACTTAAGTGAAATATTCAATAACTTGCAAATATTTCACTAAAAGATTTAAGTGAAATATTTAATTAAACTCAAAGGTCTCCAAGATAGGCGTCCCCTTTTGCCTTAGCACATATTTCACTTAAATATTAATTCATCAAATAAGGCCCCCAAAATGTTTAATTAATAAACATTATAAAAATCACTTATCTCTCCAAATCGTCCTCCATGCCTTAGCCAAATATTTTTCACTTAAAACATTATTTTTCATCAAATATCAAACTTGCCAAAATAATCACCTCAAATGCTGGAGACCACTGCTCAAGCTGACCCGTCAGAAATAGCCATTGCACTGAACTGTTGAATTGCTGCTAAAAATAGCACTGCCAGAAATAGTACTTACTAAAAATAGCATACTGCTAAAAATAGTAAGTTGTTCCAAACTCATTTTCTCCACATTTTGAGTAGCCATCGCAACTTACTAAAAATAGTAAGTCCGGAAAAGTCATCTGATTCAGTTGCATGTCACACCATCGCAAAGCTCTCTGAAAACCCAAAAGGAATCCAGAAGCCAAATTGGAAAACTCCAACATGCAAGCCTCCAAAAAGCAACCGAGAATGTAAGTCAATATCCTGCCATGCATGTTACCTCATTGCGAAGCTCTCCAAAAACCCAGAAAGCTTCACCAGACATGTGTTAGAAACTCTCACATGCAAGACCTCAAAACCTCCTCTGAAAGTGGAAACCCTAATTTTCATTTCAGCTTTAGCCTACGAGTTTCTGGAAATAGGCTAAATCCAAACGAAGAGTGTAGGGCTAAATTGGGGACATTACACTAATGGTGAAGGTAAGGATGAAGTTTTCAATACTCTCCATCCCAATGTCTCCTCATGTTGCAACGAACGCAATAATATTTTCCCATGCTCATGGAAAACATATTGTTTCCTCGCTCTTCAAAATGATCGGAAGGTGGTCTTCACTATTGAATTTCTCTTTTCTTTTTGCTCCTTGTGTTTTTATTGAATTAGAGATTGATGTAAGCAACTTGTTTTCTTCTTTAAGTGCTAGGGTACATGGTGATGGATTGCTTCTTCCAACCTATAGCCAAACAAGGTTACTCATTCCATACAATGTATATGGATACACATACCAAAATTACATGTTAAATGACCTTTCTTTCTACAATGGAAATAAACAATTGAAGTGTCTTTTGTATATCTACTTGGGATTCCCTTATCCTGCTTGATGTTGATGGAGTGATGATGCCTCTACCCTCTCCTTTGGGATAGTTTTGTCTATTTGGAGACTCTTTGAAATATTATCTAATCCCATTGTCTTCATTGAAAGGATGTCCACGCTTTGGAGTTACCTTGTATTTACTCTTACAATCAAGGAATGGTGGCATGATACCTCATCCTCTATGGAGCTGTTGTTATTTATTTAGAGAATATACTTTAGGCGGTGCAATGCTACCATCCTCTTCATTAGAAAGCTATCAATTTTCTAGAGAATTTATACATTCATGAAATTTTACAAAAATAGTAATATCATAAGCCTACTTAGGATGATTTTTAGTGGATTGGACGTTAATGCATGTGATGCCTCCCATTTAAAACTTATTTGATATTTAATTAATATTGAATTAATTAGTGACAAGACAAATGTTTTGATTTAGTTTATCATGATGATTATAATTAATGTAGTAAATTTAATTACTTAGCAAATTTATGGAGTGTGTTATTGATTAATTGTCAATTGTGATTATTGTTTTATTGGTTTCTATGATGTTTCTGACACACTCTTGTTAGGAATAGGATCACAGAGCAATATACAATAAAATGAAAGCAAAAATAAAATATAAAATAACAAAAAAACAAAAAGGCATAGATATACGCGGTTCATCCATTATGGGTTATATCCATGGAAAAATACCCAGTCCTTCCTTTATTCCATCCAACAAAATGAAGGGATACAACCTACAACACATTCATTGTAACTTCCTCTTCTCACTATCATAGTCTCCTCACACAATACAATACAATCTAAAAAAGTAATACAGTGCCCTCACATTAAGAGGGGTTTCCTTCTAGGGAAAGAAAGTCAACATAACCTCTATTGTCAAATATGTGGCCTAATGATGAATGGTCCACATTTACAATGAACACTACCCCCCCCCCCCTTCCTACACCACCCTATGCTATAAATTTAACCAATAAGATCAAGCTCCATAACCAATAATCTCCCACTTGGAGACTAATCATGGCAACTCCAGGAAGATAATCAGGCTCCACCAACAATCTCCCACTTGGATACTAATTACAACAACTTCACCACTACTGGACCCATTGACTAGGCTCCAACTTTGGACTTGACAAGTTTCTCATCTTCACCATCAGCCTTTAAGGCCAATGAAAAATAAGTAGGAAATCAGTTTCTCTTGAGTTTCTACCTTTGTCAACATGGTTGCAGGATTTTGGCCGGTGTGTATCTTTTCCAACTTCAACTATCCATCTTCTACAACTGATCGTATGAAATGATACTTGAGTTGTATATGTTTAGTCTTAGAATGAAGGGCTAAGTTCTTTGCAAGATGAATGGAAATCTGGCTATCACCATACAACTTGCTATCCTCCCACTTCTTTCCCAATTCCTCCATAAACCTTTGTAACCAAATCATCTCTTTACTAGCCCCCATAACAACATACTTTGCTTTTGTTGTTGAAAGTGAAACAACCTTTTGCAATATAAAAATTCAAGTGACTATGTTTCCACCTACAGTAAAAGCACACATGTGGTGCTCCTCCTGCTATCTATATCACATGCTAGATTTGAATCAACATATCCCTGTAGAGTAGAGTTGGAGCCTCCAAGGCATAATGCCTAGGTAGTAGTACCTCTCAAATACTTGAGAATCCACTTTACTACATTCCAATGCTCTTTTCCTTGATTGTTCATATACCTTCTTACAACTCCCATTGCATGTGCAATGTCTAGCCTTGTACACGCCGTGGCATACATCAAACTACCTATTGTTGATGAGTATGGAACCCTGGACATGTAGTCTATGTCTTCCTATGTCTTGGGACACATCTCCTTAGTCAATTTGAAATGACTAGGTAAAGGTGTACTAATTGATTTTGCAACCTGCATTTGAAATATTTTCAACACCTCTATGTACTCACTATGAGACAATGTGAATGTACGATTTTTCCTATCTCTTGTTATTCTCATACCAAGGACTTGTTTTGCAGCACCCAAATCCTTCATTGCAAATGAATTAGATAATTTTATTTTGAGTACATTTATATCTTGCATTTTAGTCCCTGCAACAAGCATGTCATCTACATACAATAACAAGATAATATATTTTCCATTAGCTAGTCTCTTGAAATAAACACAGTGGTCAAAATGACATCTATTATAGTCTTGTTATGTCATAAACCTATCAAATTTTAAATACCACTACCTTGGAGCTTGCTTTAGGCCATACAAGCTCTTCTTCAACCTACACACTAAGTTCTCTTTCCCTTTGACCTCATACACTTGTGGCTTCTGCATATAAATCTCTTCCTCCAAATCACCATGGAGAAAAGTTGTCTTTACATCTGATTATTCAAGATGCAAGTCTTCTATTGCCATTGGACTTAAAATAGTTCTAATTGAAGTCATTTTAACAATATGAGAAAATACTTCACCAAAATCTATACTTTTTTTTGTGCAAAATCCTTGACAACAAGTCTTGCCTTGTATCTCCTTTTTCCTCCATCTTCATCTATAAACCCATTTGTTTCCCAATGTTGTTTTACCTATAGGAAACTCAATCAAGTCCCATGTCTGGTTATGTACCAAAGAGTCCATCTCCTCTTTCATGCCTTGCTCCCATTTCTTTCTAGTTTCTACGTACATTGCTTCTTCATAACTTTTTGGTTCACCAGAATCAATCAAAAATACATAATACAATGAAGGAGAGTATCATTCAAGGGGTCTACTTAACCGGGTAGATCTTCTTTCAGGAGTTTGAGGTACCTACTAGTGTTCTTGTTATTGAATATTTTGATTTTTTGGCACTTTGGAACTACATTTTCTGAGATTCCATCAAGCACTATATTCTATGTTTTCCTTTTTGTGTTTCTTTCCTTGCAACTGATCTTTGTACATGACCTTCTCATTGAATATCACATCTCTACTCCTAATGATTTTGTGATTTTCATAATCCCATAAGCAATAACCAAAATTATTTACTCCATATCCAATAAAATTACACTTCTTGGATTTAGCCTCAAACTTTGTTCTATTCTCTATATCAATATGGACAAATGCTTCACAACCGAAAGTTTTTAGAAATGAGTAGTTTACCTTTTTACCTATCCATGCCTCCTTTGGAATACCACCATCCAAGGAACTTGAAGGCCCTTTATTTATTAAGTAAACAACAATATCCACAACATCTACCCAAAACTATAATGGTAATCTTGCATGCAATCTCATACTCCTTGCACACTCCATGATTGTTCCATTCATCCTTTCTGACACACCATTTTCTTGTGGTGTTCTTGGAACCATCTTTTGTCTAGAAATCCCATGGTATGAACAGTAACTATCAAACTCCTTGCTGCAATATCCGCCTCCATTATCTGATCTAAGATACTTCAACTTATTTCCAATCTCATTCTCAACCAAAGCTTTATATTTCTTAAAAGTATCAAAGACATCAGATTTTATGTGAATGAAATAAATCTAGGTTTTTCTATTCGCATCATCAATAAAAGTAACATAATAATAAGAGCCACCAAGAGATGATGCTTGAGCTAGTCCCCATACATCTTGTTGGGATTTACCGACAAGATGGAGCAATTAATAACCAATTATTAATGCACATATCAAAAATAGAACAAATTACACAAAGACAAAGAAATTTTAATGTGCTTCACCCAATGTGGACTACACCCACAGAACAATTGTCCACTATTTTATTTTAATATCCAACAAAATAGATTTACAGAGTTGCATTAACTTGCAACACTGAATACAACTGTGTGCACACTCACAAAATGTCTTCAAAATTGTGATCTGTACTCCACGCAACTCTCCTATTGCTACGAGCTCATTTACCAAAAATGCGATATGCAAACCACAAGTTGTTGCGTGTTATATCACATTCTCACACGTGACTCTTCATCTTTCATATTTGCAACAAAGAAACAGTTTGTTTCTAGCAGTTTCAAAACAATTTTCCAACTGAAAAAAATAATAAATTCCTTTATTCAAATATGCCCAATTTTTGCTTCAAGGGCGCTGCCCCCAACAGCCCCCATTGGGGGCGTTACCCCTAGACCCCCACCATGGGCTCCGCCCCTAGGCCCCTATCAAGGGGATGGTCCCCCTGGACCTCGTAGGAGGGACTCTTCCCCCCTTGCACTCCCTTGTTAATTAATTTGGGAGGAAAATGCAGCTACCGAAGTCGCCAAAATTTAACAAAGAGCATGATCAGGCTCCACAAACCAACACATCTAAATGCACAAGATCTAACTTTTCACTCTTCTTTTCCTTCCCAACTTTGAGAAATATTACTCTTTTTGGTTTTCCATAAACATAATTTTCACATAAATTCAAATCAACCTGCTTCAAACCTAACATAAAATTCATTGAGTGGAGAATCCTCATCCCTTTCTTGATCATGTTCCCAAGCCTATGGTGCCACAATGCAGTATCTATTTCTGTAGAAGCTAAGGTAATAAAAAATCAGAATTGCCAATACACAAATACAATGTACCTACCTTTTCTCTTTTTTCTATTATTAATGCTCCTTTAGTGACCTTCCACAAATTCTCTCTAAATGTAAATGTACAACCTTCACTTCCTAGTTTCCTTTTTGAAATTAGATTTCTTCTCAAGTCAAGAATGTGCCTTACCTCTTTTAGGAACCATTGGTTTCATTTTGGTAATTTTATTTATATCTTACCCTTTCCAAAAAATTTATATGGTTCATCATCACCCAAATAAACTTGTCCAAAATCACCTTGAACATAATCTAATAAATATTTCCTATGGGGTATGCAATGATATAAAGCCCTTGAGTCTAACACCCAAGAATCAATAATATTATCTAATGAAAGGATCAAAGCATCTTGCAACACTTCACTTGCTACATTTGGTTCCTTACTATTTTCTTGTTGTCCATCTCCTTGTTTTCCCTTTCAAGACCAACATTCTTTCTTTAGGTGTCCTTTTTTCCCACAATGCCAACACTCTATCCTTCCTCTAGATTTGGATCTTCTATTCGTAGACTTCTCATGATTTCCTAAGCTCTTTCTTCTCTCCCTCTATATTCTCTTGTTCTCCACAGTCAAAGCATCACCTAATGTCTCACCTATGCTTTTCCATTGCATTTCCTCACTAAGGATAACACCAACAACATCATCAAACTTTAAAGTACTTGAACCAAAGAAAAAATTACTCATAGCCATGACCAAGCTATTTCAACTTTCTGACAATGAGCACAAAATCAAGAAAGCCCTAATCTCATCATCAAAGGTTACATTTTTAGAACTTAACTAACTAGTGACTATGTTAAACTCATTTAAATGATTAGCAACAGACCCACCTACTAACATTTTCATATTAAATAAACATTTCATAAGAAATGACTTATTGGAAGCTTGGGGTTTTTCATATAGTTTAGCCAATGCAACATCAAATCAATCCTTGTCATTTCTTTTGATATGTTGAAAGCCATCGATGCTGCCAGACACAACCATATTGTTCCTAGTGCCTTTTTGTCAAGGATCTCCCATTCTTTATCTATCATATTTTTTGGCTTATTTTCTTTTCTACCCAATAATAAGAAAAGATCCTTCTGATATAGATAGTCCTCTACTTGCATCTTCCATAGATGGTATTTTTGGCTGTTAAACTTCTCAACCCTAAACTTCCCTTGTGCCATTGCTCCCACTCAAACCAGGAACCCTTCTTTCAAGTCTATCAACCAAATAAATGTACGACTCTAATACCAATTGTTAGGAATAGAATCATAGAGCAATATACAATAAAATGAACACAAAAATAAAATATAAAACAACACAAAAACACAGAGACAAATATACATGGTTCACCCAATATGGGCTATGTCCATGGAGAAACAATTTGTCCTTCCTTTATTCCATCCAACAAAATGAAGGGATACAACCTACAACACATCCACTATAACTTCCTCTTCTTTCTATCACAATCTCCTCACATAATACAATACAATCTACAAAAGTAATACAATTCCCTCGCATAAAGAGGGTTGCCTTCTAAGGCAAGAAAATCCAACATAACCTCTATCGTTAGATATGTGACCTAATGATGAATGGTCCATATTTACAATGAAGAATACTCCCCTAAACGTCTCCTCACACCCCGCCTCCCGTCCGCCCCCACGCTATAAATATTAACCAATAAGATCAAGCTTCATAACCAACAACTCTTTCCATTTTCACTAAGTGTATGTGTGTGTCCATGTATGGAAATAAGGTATCATGTGAGAGGGAATTTAGTGGCATAGAGAAGAATGGACAAATTTGTTCTAGGGATTGTCACTACATACACCAATTTGTTTAGCTTGTTCTCATTTAATGAACAATAGATGTTTTATTTGATTGATAGAAAAATTTGTCATTTGTTGTCAATTGAGTTCTTGTCAACTTGATTCGTGTTGTTTTGAGATTGTCGATTTCATAATCAGTAACCTCAACGTTGTCATAATATTGATTTTTTTAAATAATTAATTCTGCTTTTGGAATGGAATTGACTTGTCAGAAGGCACTTGGTAGAAACTTAGAGATTATAATATGACCAATCACATTTATAATTCTCCAATTATAATAATAGTCCTTGTTATAAACCTAGGCCTAATCATTACATAATTAAGTGCATTTTCACAAGTCAAGTATGCACATAGTCTAAAGCGCAATGCTATACATGGAAGCCACAATTGCATATGTGATGTGGTCTTGCATCTTCATTTATACTTAGGAATCTATTGGTAAACAGTTTTGTCACTACAAATAACCAAAACTCGCCCAACAAGCAGCAACAATGTAAACCAACAAATGGATGATTTGTTATGAGATTAACAAATATCCTCTACATTTAGAAGGGCAGCTCCCTTGTCTGATATAATTTTGTTTTTAAATATATGAAAATGGGGTATGCTTTTAACCAAAAAGCGGGAAAGGAAGACTAACACTTGCTCATCACCATGATACAAGTGCAATTGCAATGGATTTAAAACTACTAACTTTCTGAAAAGTAAACTAGCAAACGACCAACATCATGACTCATAGATTAGATTATTAGAAGCTTGCTGACTCGACTCACTGCAATTCAACATTTGCTACAAATAAATGAATAAAACACCACAAAATGGCATATCCTCACAAGGAAGGAAAATTCACACACTCATCTAAGCTCACAGACTTATTCATAAGCATCAGTATTTTATTCAAAATCACTACACATAGATAATGAGCATTTACATCAAATAATCAAATTGCAGAAATTTACTGTTCCTCTTCCTAATCTCCCAGAAGACTAAAAATTGGACCATACATCTAATCACTATCCCTTCCCACAAAACTCGCAGAGGCTCCCGACTGGACAGCAAAAAGATTCCCCCTAATTGAAAGGTTTTTACGATAAATAACACCTCTCTCGAGTCCTTTCATCTTCCTGTAACCATTTCTTTCTCATAACTATTTCTTGAAAAACAATTACATCTCCATTTCAAAATCCCTTTCTTTCCTATTGGAAACTCGAATTGTTAGTTACAGCTTCATTTATCACTTTTCTTCCTTCAATTGCACGTCGTAATTATTTGATAATATTTCAAAATTCCTTGAGGAAGACACCTAGCATATCCTTCTACCTCCTTGACTATGCAATACATAAATTTAAGAGAATAAATTACTCCTTCGCAAGTGCTATATAACATTAGATGCATCTTGAGGCAAGCGTTCAACAAAAGTCCTTGCGCATCTTCGCAGTTCCTAACCTCTAATGATATTCAATGGTGCTGCTATAATCTTCTTTTGCTGAAGTAACCAGACCAATACGGAATAATGGCATAACAATAATTGTCTCCACAACATTTCTATTTGACCCTAGCCTATAAGTAACGCAGAAGCACCTAAACTGCAAGTAAATGCAAGACCTCCTTACACCCAATACTGGATTTAATCCAACATTTGGCTGAGATGCAGTTCTATAAGAAGCCGCCGATAAAACTAATCCTCATGAATGACACAACTCCCACAGCTTTGACATTGAGCTTTTAGCATAAATGTCAAATTCATGATGTTCTGAAATAGGCATACTCTGGTTTTTAATGATAAATGTGTCATCACAGTCCTGTGTACATTAGTAGGGTGATAGTCAATCTAACATAGATTCATCATGTTTGTTGATACCCGAAGACTGTAGACTATTAGCGACCTTTTGTACGCAGCTAAATGAATATTTTCCTTGAACAAAAACCTGATCTTTGTCAAGGAAGCACTGCTGTTATCAAATCCCATGAGCAAGCGCACTCTTTTAGCCTCTTATTCGCCATCTTCTTCATAGCTAATAGAAGTTTCTTTAGGAGTAGAGTTTCCATCATCACCTATATGCATGTTAGACATGACAGTTAGCAGCCAAATAACATTCTATTCAATGAAGTTCACTAATGTTGACTCTTTTATGCTCTCCTCAGGCTTCATTCCTATCAATCGCATATGCTAAAGATTGCCAAAACCTTTATATGAACTTCCCGTGCAAATATCCACTCCTGCACCAAAATTGATTCACTGATCTTATTTTCCACTATGCTAAATGGGACCGTGTATAGTTTGTAGACTTCATTTCTTCGTCGTTCATTCCCAGGCTGTTTTCATTCCCAAGCTATAAGTGATATAGGAGGATTTCAAAACTTATTTAGCCCCCAATATTGGTTGGAAACTAGGCTGTGACACTAAAAGCATGTAAAAGGAAACTATCTTTCCTTTCGAGTTATGGATGGTGCCTTGGGCCCCACTATGGTTTAATAACTTCTTAAAATGCCGATAGCCTTTGGAAACTTCGCTTTGACTTTTGTGGTGTTCCGGTCTTTTGGAAAGTTTGAGCAACAATGTTGGGTGCGGACCAGATACTTAAAACTTTGATATGTATTATTTGTTTGCACTTATTCTTACTTTAGAAAATAACACTTCGGAAGTTAACAATGGTTCTTAAACCATCTCAAAATGCCGCCATTCAAATTATGCGTCCTTGCTCCTCATTTGGTATTGAAGTCACGAAAACAACCATTATGAGACTTGCTACATGAGTAAAACGCAACTCAATCCATAAATAGATTCTTCATAGCTTACCTCATTCGGTGTTTATTTGCTTGCTCTTCATATTCCCCAGGAAAATAAATTGTTGCCTTGCTACTTCTGCAATTTCGATTTTCATCATTGATGAATGACATAATAACAAAGATCATCATACAAAAATCCTTCGAATAACCTTAATATCAAAATTGGGGATAACAACTGACTCTGATTGGGGGCTGCATTTCCTAGTGAAATGCAAAGAACTCTAGCATCTCTGGGAAAGATCAGTGCCGATCCATCGGGCAATAGAGTCATGGGAAGAAAGGAGATGAGAGGAAAACCGCAACTGAAACCAACCCACACACAACTAGAAAAAGGAAAAGCTAAGACACCTATGTACCCGGACTAGGTACGACACACCCAAATTTCTCTGAAAGACTATGCAAAGCCATTAACTGGCTGGGAGAAGTAAATACCAGAGCGAAAGAGAGAGATGTACCCATGAATTTTTTGCAAAACCAGCAGCCCTTTGAGGATCATGAATGTAGAACTGGAGTTTGTGAAATGAAATGACTCATTAATATGCACACCAAACAACCACTTCTCATCATAAACTTCTAACTCTTCTTGAACCACATGATGTTTTCCTTGTGTGGCACTAATCATGTTTTCCTGAGTCACTTTAAATAAACCAATATTTATTGCAACTTCAGATTTATGGCTGCCACTGATTGCAACCTTTCTACTTATGGTGGTCTGAGGACTAAGCAATAGGCTGTAGAATGATATTTCATTTTTTGACTGAAGGCAAAGATAACCAAGGCTCTCTTGAGAAACAACTGCATTATTTCCCACATTTCAACTACTTAACTCATCATGCATAAAGCATTTCTTGACATCTTGATTCGCTTCCTTAACCATCTTAGGATAAATACTAGCTTCATCTAACATTGGATCTTCTTTGACTGAAAAAGACTCATCTCTCTTTATTGCAATCAAATCAGAAAATTCTTTATCCAAAACTGAAAAAGGAAATGAAGAAGGAAATAAATCAATACCTAGAGCTTCAGCATGGGAGTCTTCTCCTTCAACACATGGTATAGGGGATAGCACAACATCCTCTCCACAAAAAGAGTCATCAGCCGAAGCTATTAAACACCATTTTGGGATAAAAATTTCCTGAGGCTGCAATCCTTCATCAACTTGACTATTCTTTTGCTCTTCATTAACCTCAAAAGTTTCTTTCTCTTCCACAATTTCAGATTTTGAAAAATCATCAACAAAGCATACATTCATTTCACTTTTAATTATCTAGCGCCTCATGATTAGAATGTCGAAGGAAAAGGATGTGCTTCAAGAATTTACTTTAAACCATATTACTTGGAGATTTGTACCTTGACTCTTGGTATTCATCTCCCATACCCAAAACAAATCTCTATCATGAAAATGCATATGGCAATGTCTCCAAATATCTAGAGTCAAGACACTTCAAATGAAGTTTCATGTCTCTATATATCTTCTAAGATGTCCCTTGAAATTTTGAAAACTTCCTATAAAAATTTCTGGGATGTCATATACATTACATTTTTTTTCCTCAAGTGCTGATATCTGGTCGACAAGAGCTAAAGAAACTAAAGAAATACATTAATAGACTTTATATTTTCTCTTTTTTGCATCAAAATTTACTAGTTTTTTTTGGTGGAAAGTTTACTATCAATCCAAAGAGGTACCGGTAAGAAGAGAAACTATAAAAAAGGATTAAGATGGCTATGCACGCTGAAGTTTTTTATCAATTGATTGAAATATAACCATCTCTAAGTAGCTGCATACCATTTCCTAAAATAATGGTGGTTGTGTCCCAGTCCTCGTCTACCATCTCTAGGTGACTAAGGTTTAAAACTTAAATGTTTGTGTCATGATAATGATTATCAAATATCAATATAATTAATTTTTCTTTCATTGACATTTATTTCTGTGCTTTAAAACATTAATTTTTTTAATTTTTAAGCATTTACTTTCTTTGGAACTGCATACCTTTCTATAATTTGTTTTCTAAATTTAAAGTATATACTCAAATATTCTTTATTTTGTCTCCAAGCACCAATCTCTTGTCCAAATACCAGTCCTATCTCTTGGTACTATGCTTTAAAATAGTAGTTAGTGGAATACAAACAGAATATCAGATTTTCAAATAGAATATTTAAAAAAATTGCATGAATATTCAGGTTATGCTTCCAAAATAACTTTATTTTCCAAATATTTAACTAGATTTTGTTTCCATGATATCAATATACTGTCTCTACTATCTTTCCTTATTGGGTGCACTTGTCTTTATGTTTCTGGTGTTCTATTTAAAATTGTGGTCATGCAACAAGAATGAAGATTGAGGCTTACTGATTACTGGATTGAGCCATACGAGACCTCCTGTAAATGTGTAAAGATTAAAATTAATTAATAAGTAAAAAATATTTATAAATTCCATAGATAAGAGTTTTAAAAAATCAAAAATTTTAAGAACCACACACACAGTACCTCCCATTCATTGTTTGTCCTCTCAGCCACATGAAGAGTGCTCCAGCAGCCAACAATGCTGCTGCACCCAATGCCTGTCATTAACATGAATCAAACATCAACTAGAACACTTTATTCTTCTCAATCAGATTAAGCCCATAATTGAAATGTACAAATGAAAACTTCAGCACAGAGCATGGGAGCGGGGGGGGGCGGAGGAGGAGCGAAAGGGGGATCAGTTTGTGGTCTTTAATAGTAAAAAAATATTTTGTAAATACTATAATAATACGGAGATACAGATGCATGTGGATATGCAAAATCATATATAGCTATGTGTGTTCCCACTGATTCCATTTCCTAGACATCGAAATAGAAACATGGTCCAAAAGTCCTATTAGGTTTTTAAAAACATGACATTTTAATAGAAAATTTCATACAAAATTTTAAATTTTAAATAGTTCTCTTCAAGTTTATGAGCTAGTAGCATTTTGCAGTAACGAAGCAAAAAGATGAATATGGCTGGACACAAACACCTAATATCTTCAAAGACTTAAAGAGGAATGTGATTGTATACAAAGACATCCTTCCTTGGAGAATCACTGTGTACTTGAGCAAAAGGTGTTTACATAGAATTAACAAGAAGACTCCTATAAGATCCTGCTAGCAAAACAAGCATTTGCCTAAGAAAACTGGAGGAAACACTGAAATTTACAGGGATGAAATTCAGTGCAAACATATGGTGAAAAGAAAGAGATAGCATCTACAAGAAAAACCATAACCATATAGATGGAAAATTCTTCAAACCGATAATGACAAATTATCTGTAGCTGAAAACAATCAACATTCAAGAGATCTTATATATAAAGAAAGGAAGAAGTGTGTCCCTATTTGAGAATGATATATAGGTGCAGAAATGGAATGACAAGTTCTATCACTTCGCATTCAGTATTTCAATTGCACAAATTCAAACTAGCATAGTTGTAGGTAGCAAGCAATGGATATAGTTCTAGCCTTCAAGGTAAACCTCTTTAAGACCTCATAAAGCATTTGCTGATATCTTTATTCTGAGGATGGACTTACTTTTCACTAATGACCATGCCAAAACACCCAAAGTTGAGATGGTACATCCTGCACTTATTTGATTATGACACTACTAAGATTCACAATAAGTTGTGGCATTAGTTTATATTGAGTGGTAATTAAAAAATCCCAACAAGGCTTCTAGATGTTTGCAAGGATTTATTAGCCTCGGCCATCTATCTGACTAAGATCATGTTGATCTCAAAACATTCTCCTCTTCAAAAGGCTAAAGTTCATTAAAAGTTTCAAAATTTATAAAATTGAGTGCATCCTCCCTTATGCTTATTGTGGTCATTTTATGAGAAAAAACAGAATGGTAAACACAAGGGTGAACTCCAAAGAAAAATTATGATAATTTATATGCATTACAAACCTGTTTAATAAATCCCCCAAATGCTGTGGAGCCATTTACTAAATCCTCAAGTTTCTCATCCAATATGGTAGGATCTTTTTCAGCTGACATGTCCTCAGCAGATGACCTCCCTGGTGTCATGGAATGCACTGTTTGCTCAATGACGAGGTCATGATCACTTTCTTGCCCCTTTTTCTCCTGCAGGTACAAGTAATGGATTAAATCTTAAATATATTGCACATTTTAGACTCTAATCTGATATTGTATAAAGTTATAAAAACTGGATATTTCACAAATGTCTATAAGTACTAAAGGAATGCGAATTCAATAACCTATTATTTGCATCATATTTTTTATAACAGAAACAGCAAATAACAGAAAAGTGCAAAATGTTCACAATATAAACTCTTGGGTGTCTGCTAACAAAGATGGATCAGATAATTGACTCGGATTGAAGCTACAGGCAAGAGTAAACTCAAAACTAATAGAATTTTACGAAGAAATACAAGAAGCTGAGTTTGCAAACATGCTGAGATAAGCTATTAGTTATTGGTGCAAAAGGAAAAATATAAATTTTCGCTTCCAAAATTTTATGATTTATTATTTTGGAAAAATTCATTAATGGAAGGATTCTGAATAAAATGCATAAAATAACAGGGAGATGAAAGTCAGTTATGAGAGACAACAAGGAAAGAAAATCAATAGGACTAAGCTTTATAACAGAAATGGCTGTGATGTAGCATAATTAGGATATATAATTCTATGTTCCACTGGGACATGTCCGCAGCCCTCAAACCCCCATCCCCATCCTCAATGGTATTTTGGCTATGGCAGGGGCAGGGGATGTCCCCTGGCTATTCCCAAAATCTTCAAAATTTGGAAACATTTTGGGAACACATTGCAGGAATAGAAAATGACGTGGGGATATTTGGTCATCCCTGAGGCAGCAGGGGACATTTGAGGCATCTCTTGACCATCCTGGAGATGGTCAAACATCCCTGATGGCAAGGCAACATTTATAATGTTTCAAAAAAAAATTACAACATAACATTAAAAAAATACTATCATAAAATTATTTCATGAATCTGAAGAACTTATAAAACCATTAACTATTATATAACTGTTTTAAAATTCTTTCATGATATTAAAAAAGATAATGTTAAAACAGTTACATATCATTAGCTATGAGTCTGAATCATGATAAATTTATTGCTGTTATACTACTGTCACTGCTGTCAGTGTCTTAATTTTGATGTCATGTTACTCAATACTAGTTAAACTTACAGAAATCCAACTCTCTCTCTCTCTCTCTCTCTCTCTCTCTCTCTCTCTCTCTCTCTGTATATATAAAAGATATGTATGTATGTATGTATATGTATATATACTGCCATTCCTCAGCCATCCCCAAAAAAAGAACTCGGGACTGTTGTCCCCAAAATGCCATACAACATAGGATATATTCTTTCCCATCTATGCCAAACTATTTGCTACTAGATGGGGCATTCAACTCAACTTACAATCAAACTAACAAGAAATGTAAATTGACAAAGTTTTTCTACTTCTAGCTGGACTTCTGCTATCCTCTACACTTTTAACTCGAGTAACAATAATGAATATAGAGACAAGAGATTCAGAATTTGAAAGGCTAGGTATAGAGAAAGTCAATAAATATAAATTCTTTCCAATCTATGCTAATCCATTTTATACCGGATCGTATATGTCAATGCACATTTAAGTTAATGTTGAACTAACAGGAGATGTAAAGGGACAGTTTTTGTCTGTTTACAGCTGGTCTTCTGCTAGCTTTTGCAATTATGAGTTATCTTGAACAATCTTAATTCATAATAGATCCTTCAAGATTAATTTCCATAATGACAAGATTTGTTTAAAAGCTTTGTCTTAAGAATGAACAATCCACAACAATAAAAAAATTCACAAATAAAAATCGATCTTGGAAAATCAAAAGGAATCTCAAGTACAAAAGAGCAATTCTTGATTGCACAGGTAAAGTACACAGATGACCTTTGATGAAAATAGTCATTCTAATTTTTACATAAATTTAGCAGGAAAAAAAAAATTGAGAGTTTCCTAAACATCTAACCAAAAACTGCTTCCTAAAACTTTAGGACTTCCATTCATCATTAAGATAGAACAACAACATAACATGTTTTTGATTAGAGGTAAATAGGTTTTGAAGGGGCCCCGAAACCCTTTACAAAAAAGAACAGCTGAAGCAAAAGAAAACTACATAGAGCAAACAGTTAGCCAAAAACAACAAACCACTAGCACGACAGCAGCCAAAAAGGAAGGACAAAAGCAACAAAGCTACATATTCTTCAGGATATCAGCAGCTTCCATGTCGCACGCCACAGTCTTCTGATAGTCATCCATGAGTACAAACTTATCTTTAGCAGGGACCCCAGCCTGCACCTTGGTTTTATTGCGCGTTCTAGCTCCAAGCCCACCCACATTTACCTCAGTAATCAAAACATTCTGCACCCCACCAGCCTTGTCAACCGAACCCTCCTCCACATGCCTTTCACTAGCACCAGCTTCCTCACCAATAACAACCTCCTTGCGTTTCTTGGCCATATCAATAGGAGTAGAGATGCCCACAGACTCATACTTCACCACAAATTTAGTCCCCTCCCCACCCTTCTCCAAAGTCGCACTAATCCTTTCCAATTGGTCTTCAAGGGTCAGAATTCTTTGTTCGAGCATCTACTTCATCTTCATCATTTCGTCAGCCACAGTCTTCAAGGAATCAAACAGTTCATCAACTTGATTCTGAACCAAAGATTCACCCACTTTGCTCACCGCATCCCTTACCCTAACATTAGTTCTGTTGAGCTCATGAAACACCCACTTAAACAATTTAAACAAAGAAATAGTGCCCTCCTTGGCCATCCCCAAGACATTGGGCACATCCTCACGGTCAAAGTTAAAAACATCCTTAACCTCATCATCATCTTCCTGAGAAGAACTAAGCTGTTCTTGGCTACCATAGACCTCCTTACCTTTACCTTCAGCAACCAGCATATGAATCTTGCGAATGGAATCAACAATTTCCTTAGCAATAGACCTCCTTTTCTGCACCTCCAAGTCCACACCCGGAGAGTCCACATCACCCTTCCCACCAGCCAATTTCATGGGAGAAGTAGCTTGCATTTCCACCAGCTGGCTCACAGCCCTAGAAGCCATTTTCTTATTGTTGCCCTCCTTCGAACCTTGCTTTCTCTTGGTTCCCAAAATAGGGAATGGCGAAGTCTCCTCTCCAGCAATTGCAATCCTATCCTTCAGGATAGCGGAAGGGGCAACAAGCTTAGTTTTACTCAGTTTTTCAGCAGCCTTTTCCTCACTGCAGGTCTCATAACCTTTCTGGTTAGGACCCAAATCCCCTTTCCTAGACTTACCCACATCAGGAGGTTGCAAGATCACTTCCATGGAGGCCTGAGAATTTGGTACATAATCCGTGTCCTCCTCTGAATCAAACTCCTCCTCCAAGACTTTATTCTTCTTTTTCCCTTTCATAGTGACCGGCTCATCCTCCGAAACAGTTTCATATTCCTTAGTCGGCTTTTGTTGTGTTGACGGGTTTTTTATGACCGCACCAACACAGAATAAAGTTCCCAACGGTTACTCTATCCTCTTTTGATCAAAATATCCTGCATGCTAAGATTGCGAGAAAGATCATGGATTCAACTCCAAGGTTCCTTCATGCAGTGGATAGTCTCAGTTGGCTCAATGTGATTTGCTGGTATCTCAAGGGGGACTTACGTAATTACTCAGCTGAAGATCGAAGGGAAAGGGGTTTTTACAAGCTTCGAAAGATTTGGCAATGAAGCACAGGTTTCCTATACTAACCAGAAAGTACTGAATATAAATGGATGCAGGGATTAGAAAATCTATGGACTAATCTACGCACAGGATGTGGAGATCAACTTTCACAAGCCTCAAACAGACTCCACTTTGCCTCACTTCAGACAGCTTCCGCAGAACCGGTGCAATCTTCAAGGGGAGTAACTAGAAATGTTCAGATTACAATTCAACAATGAAGACACCGTCATGACGACGCATACCAACATGAAGATCATAATCGAAGTTAAGTCCACACTATTCCAGTTGACCACACAAGGTGAACCCACCATCAGTGAGCCCGTTAGTGGTATGGATAAGCGAAGTTTGTTCAAATTAAACACCACATTCCACAACTATCATCTATTTGCATAAAATTTATGTTACTCTAAGCTACTTTAAGAATCTATGTGAATTGGAAGGACAAAGAAGCCTCACTAGCTACTCACAACAAAAGATGAAACCACCATCAATGATAACTCTTTTTTATTATGAGAGTGTTCAAAACAACTTCTTACAAAGCTTTCAATGGAAAACTTTCCTTCCTTTTCAATCTAAGCTAAGCTATCAATCTATACTATCTCTCTATGCTCTATCTCCTAGCTATCTAATCTCTATGTCTAATAATGTACAAATGAGGGGGGATGCCCCTTTTATAGCTGGCCAAGTCCAATGGATGGCTCGAATTACAATCAGATAGATGGCACAGATCGTGCCACTTCAGCCCTAAACAAGATTCACCCTAAAAACCGCCACAAAGAAGAGGGGTAATAAATGAGCAATTAATGTCCACCATCATCTTCTAGAAGGTCATAATGAGCAATTAATGTCCACCATATTCCTTGACTGCAAATTGGATCAATCTAATCATCGCAGCTTCTTCCTCTTGAACCGATATGGTAGGCAGGTTCTCAATCTAAACTCCAAGACGGCTTCTTTTCTCTGCTAGATGATGATTATCCTTCTCGATGCCATTCTTTAACTTTGAAGTGCTTGAGGATGGTTTCTAACGTCTGGGCTTCCACTATTTCTCCATCCTGATCTTGCAGGATTTTCTCGTCTTGGACTCAACCATTTCTTCATTGCCACCTGTGTCCCTGCGTTGGGTGCATACTAGGTCTTTGAGGAGAAATTCCAACACTTAGCCATTTCTTCCAACATCTCCTCCATGATCTAGGCGCAGCTGAGACATCATGGAGGAGCTTGAAACATGTAACTTTATCCCCTTCCAAGTTTGTAATGTTGTCCCGAAGTGCTTGCTCCATCACCTCGAGCCATCATACCTTGGTCCTGGCGTTCATCCTGCAAAACAAACAAAAGGGAAGAGCATCAAAACACTTATAATATAAATCCACTTCACTTACCTAATTTCCATGTTTTGATTCCAAGGTTGATCTATGGATTTGATAACATTCATCACTTTTCTCTAGCAAACTTTTCTTTCTTCATAACTTTTCAACATCCATGTGCCAGGGCGCATCTAGAGACTTGTGTGTTCACTTCATAGCGTCTTCTTCAAGGGCACATTTACCACCTTGTGTTGGAGTTTGTGCCTTAGAAATTTCTCCACCTTGAGGGCGCATTTGAAAGCTTGATGTTTGAGTTTCACTTCATCTTCAAATTCTTCATGCCTTAGACAAATTTCATCTAATCTCTTCCTCTCAAGGTGCATTTCATTCCTAGCACCTATTGTTTCAATGCCTTAGAAAATTCCTTCTTCGCATTTTATTTTACCCTTTTGCCTTAAAAATATTTTATTTCCCCTAGAAAATTTTATCATTTGTAAGCCAGGCATCCAATTTGAAATCACAGGGTAAGGCGTAATTCCCTTTAAAAATTTATTCCCCTTAGAAAATATTGAAAACCCTCTGACTTCTTTTTTTTTAAATATCTCCCCCTTAGAAAAATATTTTCAATCTTATTACTCATGGGTACACTTGAAGGGGGTCATTTAATTTTTTACTTTTGAAAATATTTCCTTTCAATGTTTATCATATCCCACATTCCTTGACTTCATGGGCGCACTAGAGGGGTTGAGCTTCCATCATCAAACACTTGAACATAAACCCACACCACCCCTCCTTCTTGGGCGCATCTAGGGTCCTATCTTGCCATTTTATCTTCTTGACCTAAACAAATTTTTTAAACACCTAATTCACAAGATGGGCGCATTTGAGAGGGTCTACTGCAACTTCACTTACCATGCTTTAGACATCTTCTTCACATTCCTGATTTGGGCACATTTTCATGTGTCTACTGCCAATTTTGATGACTTGGAATATTTTCCAAACCTCCTCCTCTTGAGGGCACATTTAGGGGGGTGTCAAGAAATTTTCCTTGCCTTAGAATATTTTGATGCTTCCTCTATGACTTGGGCGCATTCAAGGGAATGCAATGTCACTTCTTCAATACTTAGGCGTTTTCTCCATGGTGGGCGCATTTAGGGGAGGGTGATGGCATTTTAAACCACTTAGAAACTTTTCATCCATCTCCACAAGATTGGGCGCATATTGAGGGTGCTCAAGCAAGTTGAGGGTGCATCTCATATGGTGTTCTTCCATTTCATGACTTAGAGAAAACTTTGATGTCACCCTCTTCTCTTGGGCACATTTGAAGTGGCGGGCTTCCATTTTTCACCTGCCTTGGAATATTTCTCAAACCTCCTTGAAGCTTGGGCGCATTTCATGGGTCTAGCTTCCATCTCACATGCCTTAGAAACTTTTAGAGGCCTTCCTTCTAGATGGGCGCATTTGAAGTGGTGGGCTTCCATTTTTGTTTGCCTTAGAATTTTCTAGCTTCCTCCTCTGCTAGCAAGGGCACATTTGAAGGGTCTTCCTTCCATTTCCTAAGACTTAGACAATTTTTCAACTCACCCTCTTGGAACTAGGGCGCATTTAGAGGGTGGTGGAGGAAATTTCAAACGCCTTAGAAACTTTTCTCAACTCACCAGTGCTCATGGGCGCATTTGGAGGGTGGTGGAGGAATTTCTTCATGCCTTAGAAATTTTTCAGGCCTCCATGATGCCTAGGGCGCATACAACAGGTGATGCTTCCATTTTTTTGATGACTTGATCATGTCTGAAAACTTAGTCAATTATGTAACTAGTTTGCCCTAGCTTTCTATTTTTAGTAATCTTTTCATTCTTGAACCTCTGCAACTCTATTTGACTTGAAATTTTCCAAGCGTGATCCTCGTGACCTGTTTGACCTGTTCACACTTGTCTTTTGCATGTGTCGTCTATTTTTTGGCCCTGTTCTAGAGGTGACTTACTATAAATAGTAAGTACTCGGATTGCGCTCAAATTTCACCAGTAGACTACTTGAAGGATGCTGATCGCAATGAGATACATTAGTTTTCAAGGATTCTTGCGTTTTGCCCCTCATTTTAGGCATTAATGTTGGAAACCCTAATTTTACTTGCATGTGCCTCAAATGACCTCCGTTTGACTCTATTTTTGTTGCATGTTGCCTTGTTTGTGAAACTGAAGTGTTGAGGAGCTGCTACAGTGAACCTGCTAAAAACAATAAGTTCCTGAAAAATGATTAACTTGTCTTGCATGTCACATAATCACGAAGATCTCAAAAAACCCATAAAGAATATCCTGACATGCACTGAAAAATCAGACATGCAAACCCTAAAAACAGCTCTTGGGGCCAGAATAGTTGGAAGTTATAATCCCGGCTTGCATGTTATACCATCGCGAAGGTCTCGAAAAACCCAGAAAGATTCTGCAGACATGCATTAAAAAAGCACACATGCAAACGCTAAAAAAATTGCTTCGAAGCCCGAATTGCTAAAAATAGCAAGTTGTTAGAATTCAGTGAAAATTCAGTGGGAACCTACCTGAAGCCTTCTAACTACAATGCCAAGCTCAAATTTCAATTCGCTCACTGGCCTGAAGACTCAAAACCCTAATTTCACCGACTTAGCTGAAATTTCAACTTAGGCTCAAAGAAATGGGTACATCCCTGGAAATACAAATAGAACTGAGAGAGACAGCAGGAAAACCAACCAAAACCAAAGCCAAAAGACTCGAATGGAGCAAAAAATTAGGGGGTCCCCATTTTGAATGGGGTGATGTGTGAAAAGGTCACAACATGTTGCTTACCCGTAGGAGGGATAGCAAGCGGCTTACAGACTTCAAAAGCCTTAGCATAATCCGAGATCAACAAAATAAGACCAACATGCAGCAGCAGATTCTTAGGGTTCGTTTTGTGATCCTTTAAACCATACTCCAAAGAAGCCAAGAGATAAAATGGAAAAGAAATTTTCTTCTTATGGCGGAAATGATTCAAGAGAACAAAATGATAGGCATTAACCACAGAAAAACGACCTTCAAGAGTAATGTACCTCATTAGTTCCTCTGCAACGTCCCCCCAAAGAGCTTTGAGCGACCTGCATTGATACCCACCACTCTTGGCCGGCTTCAGCTCTTGTTCTTCAGTCCCTTTGAAGAAAATCTGCATGGCAACCTTAGATTCTGTCTTTTCTCTGTAAACCTTCTTACCTTCCATAGAGAGACCAGTAATATTTGCAATAAAATCCTCATTAATGTCAAATTTTGTGCCACCCAGTTTCAAAACCCTATTATTCTAACCTTTAGCAAACAAGGTCGTACCTACGGGTTATTACCATGCAACCTCTCTAGATAAGGTGTAAGCTGTAATGTCCCCTGGTTCGGATCAACAATTTTCCAATTACTCCCTTATTGGATTGACACAATTTGTCAACCAATAATTATTTGATTGAACTAAGTCTCAGAATCTTGGGGTTTTACCTTATACTCTTCTTATCTTTTCAACCTTGAATGATTTACATATATGTTCTAGTCATTATGCCGCACTCAATCTTCTTCATTCAATCTGCCTTATAAATTATGTTTTATTATCCATTTAAA